>CACSLK010004199.1:144361-156635 GCA_902706635.1 Striga hermonthica
TAAAACTCTTTCTATTTCTAATAATTTATTGTCTTGGTTATTAGACTCAGACTGTTTTATATTTTGCTCTATTCTTAGAACAACTTCTTTTATTTCACTAACTATTGTTAGTATTTGTTGTACATTTCCTACGTCAGGACTTTTAGACATTTAATCCTAATTCTTTTCCAATTTGATTTACAAGTAAAATTACTTTACTTAAATGTTCCATTAATGGTTCAATTTTTGGAATTTTCTCGTCTAATTTTATTAAAGTTTCTTCTAACCTATTTACGCTTATTCTATTGATATTCTCAATAATTTTGTCAGCTTTTGCTGCAATATCAAGAATTTCTGATAGTAAAGTATCAAGAAATTCGATATTTCTGCTCGTTTTTTCAAGTCTTTCAAGAATTAATTCTTGATTATTTCGGATTTTTTCAATATTTTCCCAAAGAGGAGTATTATTTATTCTACTCATTTCTCAAATATTTGAAATTTGAGCTTTTTTAGCTTATTCTTGATGATTTTTGTTTTTGGTTAAGTGCTATAAAAGGGCAATAACACTTTTATTTTTATAAAATGGTTAGATTTCATTTTTTATAAAAAGTAATGGTTATTTAAAGCTTTTGACATAAGAAAAATTGGTTTTAAGGGCAATTATGTACTTTTGCAAGCCAAAATGGCTAGATTTTGATTTTTTGAAAAACATGGCTAGATTTCATTTTTATTTTATAAAAGTGCTATAAAGCACCATTATTACTTCCCACAATATACATATTCTCATTTTTCATGTAACTCTTATTACAACAGTCAGTCGTTTGGTAGGAGTTTTTAAATCTATAAAGTGAAACTTGCTTTATAGCCCTTTCTTGCTGGAGGTGAATGACTAATTTGTGTGCGTGTTTGTGTCCGCTAGAGCTTATCGTGGTGACTTATAGATGTCTTCGACTCAGTGGCTTGTAGTGGCGGTAACAATGGTGTGTCAGACGGTAGAAATGGATGGTTTTCTTCTATTTTGTTTTTATACAATTTTCTTTATTTTATAGCTGTTGTTTAGTTATAGTTTGTGTTTTTCTTTTTATATTTTGTTGTTGAGTCTCCTTTGGAGAGTGCTTATGTCCAATTTTTTGTTTTGTGGTTTGACTCGGGTTGGATCCCTTGTATGAGCCTTTTCTTCATCTTTGTGTTTTGATGTATTGAATACAAAGATGACTTGTATTACTCGTGGTGCTTGGTCGTACGCATTTTGGAGTTTTTAATAGGGCAATGCTACATATACATTTATAGTTGACAAAAATAGTTGACAATATATTAGTTAAAATTTTCATTGAGTCAAATCTTAGCCATACATTTATTTACATCTATTAGAATCGGGGGAAGATGATGCGGTCCCACCAGATGAAACGCATCATAAAAGGGTGAACCTATATGCACCTTAGTGAGGTTCCATCTCAAAACCAATTGGTGATGGGAGGAGTAGCCCACTAGGCTTGTATACTAGACTCATTTTCCCTATTGAATCAATGTGGGACAACTCATAAGTGATATTCCAACACGTCCCCTCACTTGTGAGTCCTTCGTAAGCCCAAGATAAAGAGATAAACCCAAGCCCAGAGCAAGCCGGGTAGAGAGAGTCAAATCCGGAGAAGAGGGGAAGAGAGTGCGGTCCCACCAGATGAAGCGCACCATAAAAGGGTGAGCCTAGACTCAAAACCAATTGGTGATGGGAGGAGTAGCTCACTAGGCTTATATACTAGACTCATTTTCCCTATAGAATCAATGTGGGACAACTCACAAGTGATATTACAACAATCTTAATCATCCACATATGCCACATCATCTTGTCATGAAATATTGGACAAAATCATTGTACAAATAACTTTTTCCCTTTTTAATAATATTGTAAAGATTGGAGGAAAAAAGACTTGTCTTTGGATATAATCATGCAGTAATGCTCCTCTACCTACGGTGGGCACATGTTAATATGTCCACCGTTTATGTGTGCATGCCACATAAACGGTGGACATATTAACATGTGTCCACCGTGGGTAGGAGAACATTTCTCTATAACCATGATCTAAAAGAATGGGACTAGTGATCTTTTGGTTATATGTCCTTCTCACATTATCAATATGTCCCATGAATAAATTTTTTTGATCAAATATATCACTTTTAAACATAAATTTATCACCATAAATAAATGCTAATGGATATTTTTTTCCAAAATATTTATATTTTACTGATTGATGTGATTCTACACATTTGTTTTCTTCAAAAATGATCAACCTATCCAATTCATTAAATTACAAATACAGCTCACTTTGTGAGAAAAATCCAAATTACTACTACTAATCTCCATCAAATGTTGAATATCACATGGTTGGCTTTATGGGTTTTTAAACATTTTCCTTTTTCTCTCTAAAACTATCATTAAGGCCCCCCTAATTAATGGGCCAAGCAATTAGTGAACTGATATTAATGATTACATAATTAGACTGATAAACAAGTTCCAAGATTTCATCTTTATTACAAATCCAAGAACCAATCTCACACAACGCAAACAGTGAAGCACCATCTCCAACTAATCTTAAATTTTTTCTACGTTTTCCGTTTTCTTTTACCCTTTTCTGGCGAATCTTCTGACAGTCATCAGCCTTAGTAACATGTTTTAGGAATGTTTTAGTCTTAATTTCGATTAATTAATGGGTAGCCCTCGTGTTTTCTCGTCAACATATATATAGTCTTGGTCTTAGATTCCCCTTTTTTTCCAAGGGAGAAAAAGGAGAGGGTTTCACATGTGTGGTGAAGAATGGAGATGAAGGGCGACAGGCTTGTGAGGTATGTAACTGTATTTTGGCTGTGTAACTGTATTTTTACTGTCTGGTTTTGTTTATACTGTTCTTTAATCTTTCGAGGGTTCACCAGAAAATGGTGAAGAAATTGATGGAGATTTAGTGAATATACTCTCTCTTTTTTTTTTTTTTTTCCATCTGAAAAGGTTGGATTCGTATTCATGGAACTAAAAAGGAGTAATCTTTTTGGTTCTATGAGGTGATTTTGTAATAATCTGAACGAAATGCTTATACCCGAAGTCTTTAATTCACGCCGCAGTGCCCTTTTCTCTCGTGTTCTGAGGAAGATATAGGAAAATGGTGCTTTGAAGCATTGAATTTTATCACAAGAAAATACTTATCTGAACAGTTATTTAGTCCATTCTCTGAAGTTCTAACCAGCAAATGTCGTTCTCCGGGTTGGGTATGTATGGATTTTGGGATAAATGATGTGAGAATTTTCCTAATTTTCTTTCCAGAATTTTTCCTAATTTCGTTCGACTTCCTCTGAAATGCACATTAGGTTTTACCCCAAAGGCAAGCAGCAAAACAGCTTGACTTCATGGGGCCAAGTTGATAAATCATCGAAAGGGAACAAATTCCCATCTTCCCTTACGAATCCGGATGGAAAAGGCAAAGTCACTGACCCAATCAGGTTCGGGGGCTCGAAAGTTTATCCAGAGAATCCAGAGCCGTGCCACAAGCATATACTCGACCCGGGCAGTGAGATCGTGCTCAAATGGAACAGGGTTTTCATTGTCTCCTGCTTGTTGGCACTTTTTGTCGACCCTCTGTACTTCTACTTGCCGAGCGTGGGGGGGACCAAAGGGTCGTGGTGTGCCAAGACGGACTTGAATTTAAGGATAGTTGTCACATTTTTTCGAACAATTGCCGATGTTTTCTACCTTTTGCATGTGGTGATCAAGTTTAGGACGGCATATGTGGCCCCGAGTTCGCGGGTTTTTGGCAGGGGTGAGCTCGTGATGGATCCTAAGGAGATCGCAAGGAGATATCTAAGATCCGACTTTTTTATTGATTTAATAGCGACTTTGCCTCTGCCTCAGGTATTTTTATTTATTTTTTTCTTTTTTTTTCCTCCTGGGGATGTGGTATATTGTAATAATCTTGCATTCTTTGGTCATAAAGTTGTTTATTTTTCTTCTAAGGTGTTGATTAGAGGGTTATTGTGGATGTCTATCTCTAGTTGTTGGGCTATGCTTGGTCATGAAGTACGCGAGTGGATAACGTTTGCTGTTTGCTGTTGCAGATAATATATTTTTATTCCAGATTTTTCTTGCTACTAATTTTAGATGCTACCTGATGATAAGGTTAATGAGTGGTGTAGGATATGATATCGGAATCTGAGTGTAATGGATTTATAAATTTGCAAACAGTGGCATTTTGTTATATCATTGGAAGTATGGGAGTTGCCTACAGATGGATCTGTCGGTTTGACTCCTTGCATCTTTTTTCATTATGCCGAGTATGATTTCATCATATATAAGTGTCATTTTAGTTGTAGCATACATAATGCTGTGTGAGGCATATGAGTTTACTTAACTCAAACACAATGGAGTTTGTGATATGGTTTGTCATGAATTGTTTGAAATACGCTTCGGAGTTCGGTCAAGAACTAGGCATTATATAGAAAAGTAATACTAGATTCATCAGGAAACAAATCAACTGTTTAATAGACTGTTTTGTGGCTCTGGTGAAATATTAGGGACTGATTGTATTACTAATGTTGAGTGAAAGAAAGAGAGAGATCTAACGTTGAGGAAAGAGAGTGTGTAAGAACAAAAATCTTTTTGAGCTCATAGTCAAATATTAACTGGCCAGATATGTTAGAGCACAAAAGTAAGCTTTCTTTATTTATACTGTTGATCCTTGAAATTGAAAAAAATACTTAGTTATTAAAGTGTACGCTGAAAATCTTTCATTTTTAGTTTTGCCATGTGATTATCACTATAATTGTTATTTCTGAATGTTGCAGATTGTCATCTGGTTCATCATACCAGCGACAAGAAACCACCGAACGAATCGAGATAACAATGCCCTTGCTCTAATTGTACTATTCCAATATATTCCCAGGTTGTACCTTATTTTCCCATTGAGCTCCCAAATAATAAAAGCAACTGGAGTTGTCACCAAAACTGCTTGGGCTGGGGCAGCCTACAATTTGTTGCTCTACATGTTAGCAAGCCATGTGTGTAAATATATATTTTACAATTTTCAATACTCAAAAAACTGGTTTCAATATATCAATTTGACATATTGCATTGTCTTAGGTCTTGGGTGCAGCATGGTACGTACTGTCGGTTGACCGTTATTTATCCTGCTGGAAATCAATGTGCAGAAAGGAAGAAAGACCTGTTAAATGTTTGCTCGAATATTTAGATTGTGACATGATTGAAAATGAACAGCTCAGCATTTGGACAAACGGCACAAATGTCTTCCAGAGCTGTGACCCCACAGGAGATATCACATTCAAATTCGGGATTTTTGAGAATGCTGTCACGAAACAAGTTGTCTCTTCAACTTTTGTTCAAAAGTATTTCTATTGCTTGTGGTGGGGTTTACAGAACTTGAGGTACGTATCTGAAAGAAAAATTAACTATATTGAGATATTCCATAGATGGTTTTTTTTAAGCTCGTGGATAATGAAACACCTCTCAATTCATGTCTGTTGTGTACTTTTCAGTTCATACGGGCAGAATTTATCAACGAGCACATTTATCGGGGAAACTTCCTTTTCCATTCTCATTGCGATTTTGGGTCTTGTTTTGTTCGCACACCTTATTGGAAATATGCAGGTACTTAAGCATGAAATTGCCTTCAACTTTTTTTTCCTGTTTAGCTCTGATGCTTTCCTATATGAACTGGACATCAAATTCCTGATTTTTGGAAAGACAAATTTACAACACTATAATTGAGGTTCACTTTCCATTAACCATACTCCATACAAAAATGATGAAGCAAGAAAAAATTATCAAAACTATGACTCACTTGAGATTTTGTAGTTTACCTTTGTTTAATTATCAAATTTTTTTTTTCGAGCTTTCAATTTACACCTATCTATTTCTGCTTGTAGACATACTTGCAGTCTCTAACAGTAAGGCTTGAGGAGTGGAGGCTAAAACGACGAGACACAGAGGAGTGGATGCGCCACCGGCAGCTTCCGGAAGATCTGAGAAAACGGGTCAGGCGTTTTGTTCAATACAAATGGCTTGCGACTCGAGGAGTGGATGAAGAAGCCATTTTGCGCGGTTTGCCTGCCGATCTCAGTCGTGATATCCAACGCCACCTGTGCTTAGACCTCGTCAGACGTGTACGATTTCCTGCTCTATTCTCTTATTTTAGTATATGCCCTTTCATCTTTACTGAACTGGTGATAGTAATTTGGTGTCAAAGAGTGTGATTATAGAATATCTTTTTCTGTTCATAATTAGGAGATAATTAGTTGCACTTTTAATCCCATGGATTTGGACTATTTTCAATGGCCATTGTTCTTTTAGCACCTAATGTTAGAAAATGAGCAGTAAACATTTGAGTATAAATAAAGAACCAACATTATGGTGGGAGCAAATGTTGAAAAGAAATTCTGTTTGGATCAAAAGTGCTATTAAAGCATATTTCCCAGGGAGCAAATATAGATTATGAGACCAAAAATGTCAAATCATAAATACTGAAGGACGGAAAGTGCAACTGCGATACATTTTCGTGCAAACATGATTTTTCAAAACATCAAAACGAAATCTTTTCCCTCGCATGACAATTCTTGTTTTCCCTCCAAAAATTCGGCAGGTCCCGTTTTTCTCACAGATGGACGACCAATTACTCGACGCCATATGCGAACGGCTCGTCTCGTCCCTTAGCACGGAAGGTACCTACATCGTTCGTGAGGGTGACCCCATAACCGAGATGCTGTTTGTAATCCGTGGCCGACTTGAAAGCTCCACCACCAATGGCGGCCGAACGGGATTCTTCAACTCCATCACTCTCCGCCCGGGAGACTTTTGCGGAGAGGAGCTCCTTGCGTGGGCCCTCCTCCCGAAGTCAGCAGCCACTAGCCTCCCGTCATCAACTCGAACCGTGCGGGCCCTTGTCGAGGTCGAGGCCTTTGCCTTACGAGCAGACGACCTAAAATTTGTGGCCAATCAATTTCGCCGCCTCCACAGCAAACGGCTGCAGCACACTTTTCGGTTTTATTCCCACCACTGGCGTACGTGGGCTGCGTGCTTTATTCAGGCCGCCTGGCGTAGGTACAAACGGAGGAGGCTAGCCAAAGATCTTGCCCGGATGGAATCGTCCGTGGCGGCGGCCCAGGAGGAGGAGGAGGAGGATGATGAGGTGGCAGGACCGGATTCGTCGTCGGCCGTCATAAAGTCGAATTTGGGGGTCACGATTTTGGCGTCGAGGTTCGCGGCCAACACAAGGAGAGGGGCTCAGAAGGTTAAAAACGTGGTGGATTTGCCGAAGCTGCCGAAGCCTGAGGAGCCCGACTTCTCGGTCGAGCCGGAGGATTAGTCTTTTTTTTTTTGAAGTTTTGCTTCTTCTTTTTTTTGTTATTATTATTAGTATTTGAAGAAAATGTATTTAGTTAACAAGAGATAGTGTCCGAGTTCTCTGATCAAGTATTTTTTAATGTCTGATCACAGCCAATCTCTGTATGAAGTGCTAGTCTATAACTGATTGCTTCTTTTCCAACTTTGTAAGGAAACAAATAAGTGTAAGCAAATATAAACAGACATAAACTGTCTGTTGTGTTTTGTTGCTATACATTTTATTACCCCTGCGAGTCGAGCGGTTATAGAGGCATGTAAACTCGAGAGCAAACGAGTGAAGCCTCGAGCATTATTTCAAGAGGCATGTAAACTTGACGAGCTACTCGACTTTTTATTTACACGTACCCTACATAGTTTAAATATTAAAGCTATCAATTTTGATTAAAAATAGTACCTTTATTTTTAAAATTTAGTTAAAATTTTGAGTAGAACTCGAGCTTGTCGGACATTGAGTCGAGCTCGAGCGTTCTTATTTTATTCACGTGTCGATCTCGAGCTCGTGCAGTGAATAAAAAAGTTCGATTGCAAGATCCATGCTTGATTCGACCCAGATTCATTTGCAGCCCTACTCACCACATCTGTTGTTACTTTTTGACAAGGTGACTTGCAATATATGATAATTTTGGGTCTTCTGTACTGCCTTTACAAAATTCTAGTAAATTATACCATGATTACGTTTGGTTAATGATCCTGTAAAACTTGAAAGCCCCAGAAAAATACAGAAGAAAAGATTTATATCACAGACGCAATCTCAAACAAAAATGAGTTAAACAATGAAACCCTCACAACTCAACTGAAAAATTTACAAATGGAGTCAAAAGTATACATCCTAGAACAGTTATTGTGCATAATATATGTTCAGTACTTGTCAGCATCATAAAACTCTATTGTCTTGTACTTCTGTGAGATGATCTCAGCCTGGACTTTTCTAGCCGTATCGGTTGCACAACCGACAAGAATGAGAACAGACGTGCCGGCAAAACCCCTGAAAGCCGTGAGGTGTGTGGCTTGTTCAATCACAGCTGGACCCGCAGCAAGTAAAGCCAAAAATGCCGAACCCAAAACTGAAATCCGGCTTAGAACCTATAAAAGTGATAAACGGTCAATATAACCAAAATGTAGGTTTTTCGAGCACAAGACAAGTCCAAATTTATAAATTTTCAGCTTTTTTTTTCATATTTGTAGTTTTTCCCAATTTTTTTCCCAGTTTTGTCGAGAGCATGATACCAAATCAACACTAAATCAAACTATTACCGTTCTGATGAAAATAGCAGTGCTTTTTCCAGGTCGGACGAGTGGGATAGAGGCGCCTTGCCTCTTTAGCTGCTCGCTGACATCATCGGGATCCAATTGCAAAAACGTGTAGTAATAATTGAAGAAGGCTATCATCAAAATGTTTGTCGGCAAGTATAATGAACCTGAAATATTACAAATTAAAATCACGTTAAAAGCAGCAACACGCTTAGTCAGGAAATCAAAGCAATAGTCCATACCTATTTTTTAGATTTTCCGTTTTTAGTCTCGGTCACATTTCATAAAACACCCATAATCATTTGACCCCAAAAGACAGAGTACAAAAAACAGTACATGAAAACTTACCCCCAGGATTTAGACCAACAGCAGCTTGCTTCAGAAAACTAATACCGGTAAATCGTGCAAGAGTTCCTGGAAGAGCCAAAGATGAAGTGGAGAAGATGATTGGCATCACTCCAGAACTATTTACCTGTCCCATTTACCTCTATTAATATAGTTGTGGATGGAAAAAGGATAAATATTCATTTTTTTTATACTTCACATGAAAAAAAAAAAAAAAAAGTTACAAAACTAGGGTGTCGTGATTTTGTCTTGGAAAAGACCATTTGGTATATTTGCACTTTTTTTTGTATTCTCAAATTGTTATCATAATCTCAAAATTACAATTTCTTTTTCCAAATGAAAAACATGTGATTCAGATGTCACTAATATAATATTTCATTTTACTTTCATTTTAATATAAAAAAGCATATTGAAAAAGTGCTTCACTATAACTTATGTTGTTTTGAGCTACCATTACCATACGCAACCCACTTTTAAGCTTAACCATTTCTGTTTCTATTACTGAAATCAGATCTTCTAAAGGCACAAGCATCAGCAAATTCTCTCCTATTAAACTTGCCAAAAGATGTTAATCCAACTCAAATATTATGGCAAACAACTAGGAAAAAAGCTTATGCACCACCTTAAAGGGCAAGTAAGCAGATTTCGAAAGCCCACCAGCTCCACTAGAGTATCTTGATGCATAATTAAGTGGGATTTTCCTCTCTGCTTCCTGGATGATTACAAACAATATACCGAATTTACTGCAACAGTAATACTCGAAAAGAACAAAAGAAAAAAAATTTAACTAGTTAAAAGTAATAGTCACCTGAACATAGACGATGCTAAGGACCAGCAGAAAAAAGGAAACAATGATGCCGGCAAGCCCAATATAGTTACCGTCTTGAAATGCCTGTGCAACAGTCCTTCCAAATGATGCAGGCAAATAGGAGATGATATTCGTGAAGATCAAAAGGGATGTTCCATTTCCAAGTTTCAAGTCGGTAATTTTTTCCCCAATGTAAGTAGTGAAAACCGAGCCAAGAGTCAGCATAATAACAGAAGAGAGAACCCACTGAGTACTGAAGTCGTTGACATAAGGACGAAGGTAGAATACTTGACCAATTGCCTGTCATGAAAAATGATAATTATATGTATAAAAAAACTAATATCAGTGGTCAATATCAATTCCTAACTCCAGCTGGTCAATATCAACGAGTAATTTCAATGTAGAATTTCAGATCAACTTATGAAATTATGAATACCAAACACCAACTTATTTACCTGCACTACAGCAAATCCAACCGAAGCATAACGAGTATACTGCAGGACTTTCTTTCTTCCAGCCTCACCTTCCCTTTTTTGCAGTTCTTGCAGCTTTGGGTATATTTGAGTCAGAAGCTGAAAAACTATCTGTGCATTGATAAAGGGCACAATACCAAGAGACCCTATTCCGAGCCGACCAATACCACCACCAGAAAACGAATCCAGAGTTCCCAACAGGCTGTTTTGATCCAGATTACCAACAAAAGCCTCCCGATTCACACCACCGAGGGGTACGTATATTCCAAGTCGTGACAAGGCCAAAAATCCCAAAAGCTTGAGAAATTTTCCGGGCAGTGGGCCCTTGAAGAAATCCCCAATATCGATGCTGGTATCTTCTATGGCAGCTGGAAAATTCAAAGAATCCTAATGAAGGGCCAAGAGCAGAAGGTAAAATAATTATTGAAGAAATTAATGTAAAAGAAAAAGAAAGGTGATATATAGACCTGCCACTCCTCGCGAGGACGAAGATTTCTCTTTTTTGGTGCCTGAGGAACTCCTGAGTGTTGGAACAAAGTATTCGAGAGCACTTTCCCATGCAGTTGTTAAATTTGATAATCCATCAGGACAGATGCCCAGCGGATCAAATACAGAACTCTCGTGACTAGAAAGAATTCCAATCATGAAAAAGATTTGTGTTAATATATGTAAAGGTAGCCAGGTCAGAGCCATACAAAGAGGTGCAACTTTAAAAAGGACAGTAAGAAACTCGAACACGAAGTTTTTATGTTAATTTAAAAGCAGAAAAAACCAAATCAAAGTTTCAGAACTTAAAGTAATAACATTCGTACAATGTAAGGTGACTAGAATTAACAGCTTCCCGTTACATTTTTCCCATCCTAGATCGTGATTTGAATTGAGCATAGCTATATGCATCCAACATCTCTAATAATTTCCATAAACTTTGATCTGACGAACCAAATGCATTGGCAAGGATAAACAAGCACAGTAAATGCAAACTCCCCAATGAAGAAAGAAAATTTTAGGAGGAACACAAGTTTCAGTTCACTATTGACTTGAAGTCATCATACAATGTCTTAGAAAAAGGACTTATGCCTTTGTTGAGGAGTATTATATGATATAACAAATGCAAAGAAAGATTTTCGGACACATCAAGCAGTTAGTACATTAAATCGAAAACATAAATTCTGAAGTATGTTATCTGTTCGTGATTATCTGATGACAGTAACTCATAAAATATGTTCTCCAAGACTCCAATAGATCAAAATATACTTAACAATCATTATCGGTTAACTGCACAACGACCTAATGTACAATATGATGCTCTGACATCTGAGAGCATCCTCCATTTATTCACTAACGGGGAGCAGTAAGTAAAGTCCAAATAACTTAAAACATCCATACATTTCATGATCAACAGAGAATTTTTGCTACTCAGACTAATTCCAGAATTTAAGCTTATAATGTAGAATAACATGACAGGTAAGTAACACAAAAGAACACACACTCACACAAAAAGAGTAAACAAATTCCAAAGAAAATCACAGAAATATACAGACTAATAGCTCCCAACAAAAATGGCCGCACTTATAAAAGACAAAACAAAAACAAAAACCCTGGTTTCCTAACAAGACACCTAAAAATCCTGAAAAAAGACTTGATAGATAGTCCAAAGTTAGGATTTTGCGCGATGGGTTTACCTCTCTTTGTGGCTGCCCTTTGTGCTCTTTGGGGAGACGGTGAAAGTGGCCCTGCAAATGGGTTTCTTGCAATTTTTGTCAAGTGCATATTTGCTGGGCTTGGCACAAAAAGAATGCTTATTCGAAACGGAGCTGTGTGTTAGAGATGTGGTGGAGCAAAGAGAAGATGAAATTTGCCTCACCGTTATCAACATTATCTCCTCCCAAACAAGAACACGCACTCACCACAGTGAACTATGGAGCTTAAGGGCGTGTTTGGACTTTGGGGAAATTATTTTGTGTACCTCAATTTTCACCACAAAATTGCTAAAAAAAAAAAAAAAATGGTTTTAGTTTT
>CACSLK010004199.1:217419-228569 GCA_902706635.1 Striga hermonthica
TACAGTCTACACTTCGGACAGATGATCCACTTCGGTTACATCGGTAGATCGACCGAAGATGATCCACCGAACACCATAGACCACATCGTACCGCCGACTTCTTGCCGATCCGGGGTCTCTAAATACCTGGTATGTTGCAACATCAACGACCATCACTCCGTATGCCCATCGATGTTGGGGGCCTCTCTGTTATCATCCGACTCGGCAAGACGCTGTTAAGAGGTTTTAAGCATCCTATTAAATGCGATTAACTGTCAGACCAACGTGAATCAGAACCGCACCGATCTACACCAAAGAACCGATCTGAACCACCAAAGACCGAAGTGATCAACGATTACCGAGGTCAACATCCACCGAGGACAACATGAACCGAGGTCGTCACCTCCTTAAGCAGGTGACAAGGCATCTACGAGGGACTCTCCTGCTCCACAAGATCTGTCATCATTTACGTGGGGCCCCCTGCCTCAAACCGCCCATAAAAAGCCACTTTATTCAAAAAGTAGTACACGAATCCCCATGCATCCACCCGAAATTACTATAAATAGCAGGCCTATGACATTTGTAAAGGGATCTCACTTTTTCCGAATTCTCCGAACTGTAAACACTTTACTAAGTAACACGTAAAAGCCCATCACGGCTCTTCACCTCGGTTCACCTCGGACCGGGGCCATTGTCGATCTAATCTTACATGCTTTACGTCCAAATCATTCAATATTATCCACGTAATTGCATGTTTTATCGTTGTTAACAATCACATAACAACAACGTACACGTGAAACAACAACATATAATTGGTAGTGACTGAGAATCGATTTCTTTAAGAATATGCCAACGCACATAAAGAATGACCCTGACTCTTAAATGGAACACTAACATTAGAAGAAATTGGTGCCGATGGAGCTTAAATAGAATCCTTAGATGGATTTATTTATAATATGATAATTTACTTAGGCAACCAGACAAATTAGCTGTTAGTTTATCATTTTAATACCATTATACTTCATTAGCTAACTAAAATTCACTCATGTTTTTATATTTTTTTATACAAAAAGATTGACCTTGACTGTTAAATGGAATCCTAAAAATCAGAAGGAACTGGTGCCGCTGGAACTTAAATAGAAGCCTAAGATGAATCTATTTATAATATGATAACTTATATGGCAGTTCGACAAATGGGTAGTTAGTTTATCATTTTATATCGATTATACTTGATTATTTAAATAATATTCACTATTATTTTTATAGCTTTTTTTATCTTGTTTAAAAGAACATTAAATATGTATGTTTATAATATTAAAACACTTAAATTGTTATATAACATATGTCATATTATCTAAAATATTTTATATTATTCTTAAAAAATGTGAGCTCACCTAAATTTTTATAAATTATTTTATATGTACAACATGACTAAAAAAAGTTCAACACACACATATATATATACACAACATGTTTAACTTATATATACAATATGAGTGTGAAATTGAAGCTTGTAAAACAAAGTTTGATTTAATATTATATTAACAACTGAATAATATACAAAAATGTTTCGAAGTTTTTACAAACGAGGTGGAAGTAAAAAAGAAACATACAATGGTATGAAAACTAAACGGAAAATAAATCATACTTTGAATTTCTTAATTTAGGTGTTATAAGAAATATTTACGATTTAGTATAAATATGTATATATGTAGTTATCATTTTAATGATTAACCTATAATTATATCTGTTAATTTATATTTTACAAATCAGATAAAATTATAGATTAGGAAAAAGCGGAATAATTGATTATAAATTTTTGATTAGCTAAATAATATTCACTAATATTTTTATAGGTTTTTTATCTTTATTAAAAGAACATTAAACATGTATGTTTAAAATATTTAAAACACATGAATTTTTATATAACATATGTAATATTATCGAAAATGTTCTATATTATTCTTAAAAAATGTGAGGTCACCTCAATTTTTCTAAATTATTTTATATGTAAACCACGTCTAAAATAAAGTTCAACACACACATATATACACAACATGTTTAACTTATAGATACAATATGAGTACGAAATTGTAGCTTGTTGGACCTATTAACTGCATGGAGTGTATCAAATAACGGTGCCATTTTTTTTTCCTATATTGCGAAAGTTTTTTTTTTCGTTTTTTTTTATGTGAAGAAATAGGAAAATTTGATAAAATATGTTATCTATATATATAGGAATCAATTAATATATATTAATTTATATTAATATGATTTTTGGGATTGTATTTTAATAAAAAAAAATTATGGAAAGGGAATAAAAATCGAATGGTATAGGATTTTTCTTGCATGAAACGAAAAAAGAATTAGTTGATCAATTGATTTACATGAAAGTCCTACATTAATGAAACTCCTTAATTAATGCAGGATATGTGGGGCATTGAAAAGAGGAGATTTATATGCAACAAAAAGAGGAGATTTATTTGGTTATTGATTCCATATTGGCTACCAATATAATAGTTTTTTTATTGTAATCCTAAAAAAATTCAGAAAACATATATGTTAATTAATAGCGAATTTGTTAATTTACTTTTTTTAGACAATAATTAATGAAATTGACGAGAAAGAGTTTCTAAAAGTGAATTATGTTAATTTTTATTATATATTAATAAATATATGCAAAAAAAAAAAGAAAAGAAAAAAGAAAATCTCCTCTTTCGTTTATTTTTTTTCATTTTTCATTAGGAACTATTAATTTTGAAAAATTCTACAGTCCCGTTACGAAATCATTCCGTCGGATTTGTAACCGTTAGATCATCATGTAATCGTCGGGGATAGTTGATCTAACGGTTACAAACCCCGACAGAATGGTTCCGTAACAAGACCGTAGCATTTCCCATTAATTTTATATTTACAATAACTAGTATTTGAGTTTTTCGTATAAGTAAACAACGACACTAATTAAAAAGTATAAATTTATTAATTTCGGCCATCTTCACTAGAGATTTCACAATATCCTATTAGACAACCACAAAATTTCAAAAACTATTCATTCTTCTATATTGAAATCTCATAAAAAATATGCATTTAAATTGAAATCACATACTAATGAAAAACGCTATAAATAAAAGTATGACTTTTCATAATATACATACTTTTTTTTATAAATATACGATAGATCGACTCGTTTAACAATTAAATCAATTACAAATAAATCAATTACAAAATTAATATTTTTCATGGAGGATTTAATATTAATGCAGGCATATATATTTAGAGTAATGCTATATGTACATATTAAATGTATATAGAGTTGTACATAACACTCACATGGAGTGGGGTCCACTTAATTTTTAATTTTTGGTGGGTCCCATTCAATTTGAGTGTTACGTACACCCTTATGTACAATATTACTAGTATCTTCACCCGTGCGATGTACGGAACATATTTATTAAAATATTTTAATAAATACATTAATATATATATATATCATAAAAAGTAAATGAAAAATAAATAACATTGTTATTGAATAGATAGTAAACGTACAATATTATATGGTATTACAAATTCTGAAAAGCTTCTCGATAGACAACATTTTTAGTAGTTTTCTTTTCCCCATTATCGTCCCCCCACATATTAATATCTTCAATCCCTGTGGATTAGTAACTCGAGACACATCAACGTATAATTGACCAGGACTAATAAACACCAGTCTTTTCATATAAAGTCCGACATGGAATAACGACTGCTCTTGACTTTTGTTGATTGTCATTGCGTAAGAAAACATAAGAGTAAATTGTCTACGCTGGAACTTGAAGGGTATCTTCAGATGGAGTTAGGAAGAGTCTTGGTACCAATATCTTATGTCCAGCATTTGATCTTGTTAAAATCTTACATTCAAACACGTGAGTGAAAAGCTTCGTTATCACCAAGCGTGTTCCATTACACAGTCCAATTGAATGATCAATGTTTCTCAACAACATGACAGGAGTCCTAATCTTTAAGTGCAATTCATGATTTATAACACCAGAACATTTTATACTATTTAAGAACTCCAGAGTGTGCAGGTCATGCAAGAAATCAACACCACCATCAGATTTGAATATGAGAGAACAATATAATGACACAAATTTTGAATATGAGATTTATGGTGTGAATTACTCCTATTCTGTACTCAAGTATCTTGGTAAGTTTGGGTGTGTTTTGTTAAGCATTCACCAATAATAATGCTTATTTTTATTGACATTAATATGATTCAAGTATTTTGTTAAACATTCACCGGCAAAATTTCAAAAATGATACACTAAGTTGGCGTTGTCAACAAAACAAACATTTTGTTGTCCCTCACGGAAAGGAAATATTTAGTTGACAATTTGGTCGGAAAAGATACATTAATCACTCAACCTGGATAAAAAATTGACGTGGTCGGATTAGATAATGACGTGACATTATAAATTTCCTTAATTTCCTACGTGGCGTGATATGTCATCCTTCTCTCCAAATACACAACTACGCATAGAAAAATAAAAATAAAAGTAATCCAAAAATAAATAAATAAATAAATAATAAAAAACATCAGAAAAAATAAAATAATAATAATAAAAAGAAAAAATAAAAAAAAATCCAAAAATAAAAAATAAAAAAATAGAAAAAATATATTTCGTTCTATTTTGTCAACTATATATTAATAAAATATTCAAAAAATTTATATTTTGTTAATATATATTAAAAAATAAAAAAAGATATTTCGCTAATATTTCGTTTAATATAAATATATTTCACTAATATATATTAAAAAATACTAAAAAACGAAAAATGTAGTTCATTAATAATAATAATTATATATAATTTATTATACTATCTAATATAATACTTTACATAATATTTTATCTATTTAATATATATAAGTATATTGAATATAAATATAAATTTATATTTAAATAAAATTAAAATATATTTTTTTAGATATATATTTTTGAAATAAATTAAAATATATTTTTAAATATAAATTTATATTTTGTGATTTATATTTAATACTTATATATATTAAGTAAATAAAATTTTATGTAAACTACTATATTAGATAATATAATTAATAATAAATTATATATAATTATTATTATTAACAAAATATTTTTAAATATATATTAGCGAATATATTTATATTTAACGAAATATTAACAAAGTATTTTTTATTTTTTTAATAAGTTTTAATATATATTAACGAATTATAAGTTTTAGACTATTTTATTAATATATAGTTAAGGAAATAGAACGAAATATATTTTTTTTTTATGTTTGGATTTTTTTTTTTAATTTTTCTATTTTTTTATTTTTAGTATTATTATAATTATTTTTATTTTTTTTGCTGATGTGTCTTTATATTTATTTATTTTTGGATTTTTTATTTTATTTTTATTTATCTATGTGTAGTAGTGTATTTGGAGATAATGATGTCACATCACGCCACGTATATAACATGTAAGAAAATAAAGAAAGTTATAATGTCACGTCACTACCTCATTCGGCCATGCCAGCTTTTTTATCCAGGTGGAGTGATTAATATATCTTTTACGACCAAATCGCCAACTACATGTTTCTTTTCCGCGAGGAACAACAAAATATCTATTTTGTTGACAACGTTCAACTTGGTGTATCATTTTTAAAATTTTGCCAGCATTCACCATTATCATGTATTCATCTAATAACTTAATTTAAATAGGTTATTCATAATAAATGTTTTTTTTAACATGTTTTATTGGATCTATGCGTAATGTTAGAATAAACTAATACGTATGGTTATGTTAGCATAAACTAATATTGTTGCCCTTAAAAAATATAGTAATGACATATGTAGAGTTCATTATATTAAATATATTTAAGGTATCAAATGATTGGAATATGGTTGATGTTATATATTTTTAAATATATAGTAAAAGAATATTAATATATTTCCAAACATAATGAATTGAGTAAGTTAACTTATAATTATTATTTTCCATTCTTAAAATTTACCAAAAATAATTAAACACGAATTTAGTTATGTTAATGCATTTCCCATAATTATTTGGCATTCTTAACAAAAATAATTAACCTTACAATTACCCAACCAAATGTAGAAATGTTGCCAATTATAGTCATTGCATATCATCTATATTTAGCAATAAATTCCATCACGTCGAGAAAAAAATTCCATCCTCTTTATATATAGATAGATGTACATATAGCAATACCTTTTTTTTTTTTTTTTTTTTTTTTTTTTTTTTTTTTTTTATCACAATGGAACTTGTATGATGCTTCAGTATCTAAATTAGTCCTCTAGTTGAAGCGCCTATTAAATTGTATTAAAGATAAATCTATGAAATAACCATACAAAACATATAGATAAGAAATACAAGAGATAGTTTACTGTTAGACGATTTTACTTGATATACTTTGAATAAAAAGTTATATTTATATAACGAAACACAAATTCTTGTGCGAGACAACTAATTTGAGTTGTTATACGTTTTGAATAAAAAGCTAAATTTATATAATGAAATAAAAATTTTTATACGAGATAACTATTGGTTAAGTGAGTCGACCCGTCATACTATACGAAAATAAATATATTCTCATAAAATCAAAGGTCATAGTTATTTTTATGTTTGTTTTTTTAAAGTATAGCAATTTTGTAATAAAAGTATATATAATAGTAAGAAAAATATGTCGATCTAATACAAGATCCACCCATAATGAAACTGACATACTTTTATTTATTTATACTATTTAAAAAAAAAAAAATACCTCATGTAAGTATTAATAATTATTTAAAAAATAAAATTATCCGGTATATTTAATAATGATGAACAAGAAAATGGAGTTGTGGGTATTGTTAATTTTAACAACAAAATATTGTAAGTGCAACATCTGTCTATTTATTTTTCTCAGTCATTATAATTTTACATCTTTTGTAAAAAAATTGCTTTACTTTATGCCTTTATGAATGAAGTCTTCACAGTTCAGAAACAAAAATCATCATTATCTTCTGCTTTTTTACCTTTTGGTAACGCACGCTTTCACTTGCCTTTTACGCGTTTTTCGAGCCCACAGCAATGAAAGAAAATGATAATATGATATGCGTGCAACTTTTGAAGCTAATGATGATCATTCTTAAAGTTGAGGAATTTACATTAACAATGTGGAGTATATTTTTTTAGAATATATATATATATATAGATTGGATCCAATGAGTACACATATTTAACGTGTGAATGTGAGACTCATTCATAATCACTAGATTGGTACGTGATGTGTGACCAAGATTTAACTCTTCACTTAAATAATAATTCTTTATTTTTATTACTTAATGCTTTATTTTTATTATTTTAGTTATTTAAATATTATTTTGACAATTGACTATTGACTTCGGCGTTGACCGTTGACTTCCGGCGTTGACCGTTGACTTTCGGCGTTGACCGTTGACTTTCGGCGAAAAGTCGTTGACTTTGGGCGTTGACCGTTGACTTCCGTCGTTGACTTTGGCATTGACCGTTGACTTCCATCGTTGACTTTGGCATTGACCATTGACTTCCGTCGTTGACTTCGGCGTTGACCGTTGACTTCCAGTGTTGACCGTTGACTTTCGTCGAACAATCATTGACTTCCGGTGTTGACTTCGTCGTTGACCGTTGACTTCCGGCGTTGACCGTTGATCCTTCTACATTTTGTATGAAGTAAATATGCATACAGTACTATGCACTTAGTATGAACTAAATATGCATAAGAAATGAGTTATATATGTCATCCTTATGAACTAAATATGCAGCAATAAAATCAACTATGTATGCACTGTTTATGTACTAAATATGCACATTTTACTAACTGAATATGCATCAGGAATGAACTAAATATACAACGAAAATATGCAATAAAATATACATTTCATACAATTAACTTAAATATAATAATTAATGATTTTTTATTATATAATTAAATTTAATTTTAAATTGATTAATAACACAAATAAATTGTTATGATTGGATCTCAAAATAAAATAGGTATGCACTGTTCATGAACTAAATATGCATTTCGTAAGAACTAAATATGTATCATTAATAAACTAAATATGCATCATAAATTAACTATATAAATATCGTTATATATTTAATTTAAATATAACAAGTATGCATTTTGTATTAACTAAACATGCATCATAAATTACCTAAATATTCACAATAAATTAACTAAATATGCATCATAAATTACCTATATAAAATGTACATTTTTAATTCATATTTTTCGCTGCATATTTAGTTCATTCATGATGCATATTTAGTTCATAACAAATGCATATTTAGTTCATAACAAGTGCATACTTAGTTGATATTATTGGTGCATATTTAGTTCATAAGGACTACATGTGCAATTCATATCCCATGCATATTTAGTTCATATTGAATGCATAGTACTGGATGCATATTTACTTCATACATATGATGCATACTAGGGGTCAAACGGGTCAACGCCGGAAGTCAACGGTCAACGTCAGAGTCAACGCCGGAAGTCAACGGTCAACATCGAAAGTCAACGATTTTTCACCGGAAGTCAACGGTCAACGCCAGAAGTCAACGGTCAACGCCGGAGTCAACTAATAATTATTTTATTATTTAATTAATATATATTTTAAGGAGTGGACTCATTTTAACGAGTGTACTCACTTTAAGGAGTGGACTCTTGGATCCTCCCCTTATATATATATACTAGTACAATACCCGTGTATTACACGGGTGCTTGCTAATTTTTTCTTAAAATCTAAAATTAATGAGAAAAAAGTAGTTGAAAATTTAAATACCTTTTACAAAAATATATATTATTATATATTTAGTATGACACTTTTTATTTGTGCAACTTATTTGTGTTATATTATAATAATTTTTTAACTTACAACATATAACTAAATTAAATATATATATATATATATATCAATTGATAAATAATTTTATTTTTCTAATGAATTTTAATAAATATTATTAATTTTATTATTACAAAAATAAATATAATTTATTTATTTCATATATACAATATGGATGTCAAATCGAAGATCATCAAAAGATGATTAATTTGATATATAATATATATAAAACCGATAAGAAATACAAAAGTTATCAACTTTTTAAAATACATTTACAATTCAATAGTTAATTCAAGGAAACAAATCAATGTCAGGGATATATTAGTCACTTCACTAAACTTAATGACTCACTATGTAAATTTACAAATACTTAAAGGGTTATTTTAATACAATATTAAAATACCTAAGTTAGATAAATAATATTTATGCAATGTCCAAACCTAGATTATTAATTATTAATATATCAATATTATTTGTCCAAACCTAATTACGAAGCATGATTCTTCGCCAAGCAGGATTCCGAAGCACCAGAAGCAGCCACGTAGGCTCAGCGCATTCGGGAATTATATATAAGGAGGATATATATATATATATGTGTGTGTGTGTGTGATTAGCTGCCTAACAGTTAAACGATTCGATCGGTCATATATATTTTTATTATAGATTATATATTTATATTATGAAATGTTATTATTTTATTTGTATTGTTTATTATAGCATGATATTTTAATTTGAAGTATGAACATTTATTAAAAAAATACTCACTTATATTCTTTTTAAATGTCGTTATGTGCTTTAAAATTAACACATAAATTAAGAAAATTTTCTTGTTAATATGTAGTAGCCTTCTTTAAAGTAAATTAACATTAATTAAATTCTTTTTTTTTCAATTTTTTTTTTATGTTCTTTTAAGAGATAAACTCATCTTCTTCCACAATTTTCTTCTCAAGATATGTAATGTATTTAAAAAGTCATTTATTTAATTAATAATTAGTAAAGTCAAAACACCAAATAAAAAGAATAGAAGAGAGTATAAATTTATGTAACAATTAAGACTTCCTAAGCATTAGCCTTAGTATATTCAAAGGATGATGTTGTTATACAATTTGTGTTTTGAATTACAACGGGAACCTATGAACTGACTGAAGTGTTCAGTTCGTACAAGAAGAACTAAAACAAAATAAAAATTACAACTCAAATGCGGACAGATTGAAAGCCGAGACGATTGAAATCTTTCCGCAAGACAAATACGCCCCGTATAGTGCTGACGGGTCTGTGCGTAATGTCCCCAAAGATACAACGGCGATACACTCGGAAGCTGTAGCACACCGGCCTTCAGAGTTCCAGCGAACGGAAACGAAGACGAGAACTGAGCACTATGATATGATGCGTGAGGCTTTTAGAGTATTCAGAATGCAAGAAAATGTTGTGTACTTTTCTCTGCAGCTCTAAGTCCTATTTATAGGACTTCCACCTTTGAGGGAGAACCAAGAGTTACATCAGCCACTTAAGGCTGAGATAAATGGGCACCATTAACCTGAAAACGTTTAAGGTGTTACTACACCATTAACCAGCCATTAACACTCCACATGAAAGGTCAGGTGTTATATTTCACATGAAAGGTCATGTGTCCAGATTCATTGTACATGGAGAGGTCTCACTCGGGTTGGGTCAAAACTCGAGTCCAAATCCAAATTGGATTTTCCGGTTGGGCCTAAAATCGCAAATAAATTTGCAGCAAAAAGATATATAGTGATTGGGCCCAAGGCCCAAACCCAACCAAGGACCAAGGACCAAGTCCCAAGTCCCAGGCCCAGGCCCGAGCCCGAGCCGACCGGCGGGCAGGCGCGCGTGTGGCCGAAAACAACACCAACACTTGGTGCATAGCTTTGTGCTTGTTGTAACCTCTCCAACTCTCTTTATTATAATAGAGAGAGTTAGACTCATTTAAGAATCTAATGTGGGAGTTACTCTTGACCTTTCAAATCCCACAACCAACGTTTTACGTGTCCTTTTATGGCCAACTTTAACAATTTATTTCTCACTCACCGAAATCAGTTTTGAGAAAATAAATATACCACGAGTATCTACTCGGAACGTAGAATTTTTATACAATATTTAGTTCAATTCAAATTAAATATTTAGCCATAAAAAATTCAGTCAAAACCGGGTCAAACCCAAGTTTTATAACTGATTTTTCCAACAGATGTGACAAGTAATATTATTCCTTTGTTTGTTTGGCTTGTAATAGGATTGAGTTTTTTTTTTTTTTTTTTTT
>CACSLK010004199.1:256025-273076 GCA_902706635.1 Striga hermonthica
AATAATAATAATAATAATAATAATAATAATAATAATAATAATAATAATAATAATAATAATAATAATAATAATAATAATAATAATAATAATAATAATTTAACAATAATAATAGCAATTATATATACATATACTATTTCAATAATCGGTGAATATATAATAAACATAGCAAAAAAATCCTTAAAAATCAGTAAATAAGAAAAAGATTCAAGCTTTTTACATGGAAATCGGGGAATCTGAGAAGGAAACCATTGGGCACGAAGCTCTTGTTGGACGCCCAATTGTCGAACTCATCAGCCTGTGATTGAGAATCAGTAAAGAAGCCCTCTTTTTCCCCTCTCCCTACGCTCGCCGAATTCGGATGGAGCAAATTCCCGACCGCCCTCGCGATTGGAGCTTCTATGGCAGTGAGGCTGCTCATTCCTGATCCCCACACCGTAGGATCTGAATCCGCCATCGAGCTTTTTCCGATCGAGCTCCTCAACGGTGGGAATTCAGAAATATTGGAATGAGAATTTTGGAGGAATGGATGTTAAAGAAATTATAGGGCAAAGAGAAAAAAAATGATAATAATTAGTGTGGTTGGACGTTAGAAGTGGAGCAGAAATAATGGATTAGAGGGTTAATATAATTTGGAAGCTTTGTTTTTCTTATTTTCAATCTAGATTACATTTCTAAAAGATATTGAATAGATTATATGAAAGTTTATGTAATATGGAATATAAACAAAAATTTCTGATTTTGATCTTTTTATTCCTTAAAATGTTTGAATTTAAAATTTTAAGAGTGCCATTAGGCGGGATTTTTCGAAAGTTTTCAAAAAATACTACCACATTTAGAAACTTTAAAAATTTTAGGCGGGAATTTAGGTACTATTTCAGGTAAATATCAAACCTTTTTATATGTATATAGATACTACCAATTTTAGTGGTTAGCTTAGTTGAAGAGCTAATATATTGTAACTAATGATTGAACTTCATGATTAAAGTTGTCGATCCAAGTGCTTCCTTAGATACTATTACTAGGGCTAATTACGAACCACTTTTAACTATATCAAATAAAATAAATAAATCATCCATATACATAATTCCTGAATGCGCTGAGCCTACGTGGCTGTTTTTGGTGCTTCGAAATCCTATTTGGCGAAGAATCATGATTTAATTAGGTTTGGATAAATAATATTGATATATTAATAATTAATAATCTAGGTTCAGGTATTTCATAGATATTATTTAGTTAACTTAAGTATTTTAATATCACTTTTACTAATATAACCCTTTAATTCTTTGTAATTTTATATAGTGAGACACTAAGTGACTAATATATCCCTGAATTTTGATTTGTTTCCTTCAATAAGCTATTGAATTATATATGTATTTTAAAAGTTGATAACTTTTGTATTTCTTATCGGTTTTACATATATAATATATCAAATTAATCATCTTTTGATGATCTTCGATTTGACATCCATATTGTATATATGAAATAAATAAATTATATTTATCTTTATAATAATAAAAAATAATAATATTTATTAAAATTTATAAGAAAAATAATATTATTTCTCAATTGATATATTTATATGTAATATAGTTATATATTGTAAGTTAAAAAAAATTAGTATAATATAACACAAGTAAGTTGCACAAATAAAAAATGTCATAATAAATATATAATAATATATATATTCTTATAAAAGGTATTTAAATTTTCAAACTACTTTTTCTCATTAATTTTATATTTTAAGAAAGAAAAATTAACAAGCACCCGTGTAATTGTACTAGTAAATAAATAAACATGAAGATGGCATCTCAAACAACTGAAAAAAGATAAAATAAAAAAAAAACTAAAAATTCAGATGAAAAGATTAGAGGTGGCCAAATGCCGGACGCTGACCCTGACCCGTACCGGCCTGCTGAGTCGACGAGCCTCAATAACATGGCCCGTGACCGGCCCGAAATAAACTATGGGCACCGGCCTGAACAACCGGTTCGCCGACTCGGCTGGTCATGAGCCGGTACGATCTTTAAAAAGGAAAAAAAAAATAACACCGTGGTTCATCTTTCGACCCGCGGCCCGAACCGGCGGGTAAAAAAAAGTGTGAACTGGGACCGAACTGCAGCCCTAAGGGTCCGGTTCAACGAACCGGTCCTTAGGAGGCCGGTTAGGGTTGGGCTGGGACCGATTCACGGGCTGTGGACATGTCTTGATCAAAAACTTTGAAAAATCCACAAGTCCGAAGATTCAAAATTGGAATTTCGAGCATATCACGCCCTCTAATTTCAAAGGATCACATTCACATCAGTACTTAGGCTAAACTCTCATTGGCCGTGTGTGACTGTGTATTGCAAATGGAGGTTGACTTGAACAACATTGACTTTGTTCTGGAATCTGATGAAGAGAATCTCCAGTCATCCAGCGCTTATATAATAATCAAATTTGTCCTCGTTTGCCGCCTGCTAGCTGCAAAGGAACAACGTACAAATAATATTAATATTAATATGCTCAAGTCTTGGTCAACTTCAATAACTCCGTGATTGTATTGCTTGTGAAGTATAAGCCTTTGCCTACACATGTTTTTGTTACCTTAGAACACAGAAAAATCAAAGTCAACCTTTTTGATCGAGTCATCATATGTTCGTATATCGAACTCGTAGCCGAGTATGCGATCGAACAATCATGGTTGCATTAACTGAATGCTCTGGTTTTGCTGTTGTTCCTTACATTCTTATACTTTTTGTCTTGTTTTCCATCAACTGTCGAGGGGAAAGAGTTTCAGAACAAACAACTGTCATCGACATCGGTGTAGTTCGAAACTCAAAATCACCTTTCGGTGAGATGATAAATCTGTGCTTAGAGATGGCAATTTTAGATTTTTACACAGCAAATCCTGACTATAAGACAAGGATACGGCTGCGGACTAAGGATGCAGAAGACGCGCTCGGCATTAGTCTTGCAGGTGCACACATTAAGCCTTTTCAATTTGGTTTTAAGTTTAACACGCCCACAGTGAGTTAATCTTAGTTTTTTCACAATTTAATTACAAATGCAGCTCTACACTTAGTGCAGCAGGATCAAGTGCATGCAATCTTATGGCATCACGAACCAGAGCAAGCAGAGTCGTTTGTCGTCGAGCTCGGCCGAAAATCCCGAGTCCCGATAATCTCCTTCGCCTCAACCACCGCCGATTTTTCTGCCCCACAAAACGATTATCTCGTCCGGGCTTCCCTAGATGACTCGGTCCATGCTCGGGCCCTTGCGTCCGTTTTTCAAGAATTCGCGTGGAAAAACGCCGTAATTCTCTATGAAGACTCCGCCGCCGGCCGCCGGTTCCTCTCCCGCCTCAACGCCGCGTTCCGGGACGCCGGAATCGCGCTTTCCGACGCTGTAGCCGTGCCTCCATCTGCGGGCAGGGCCCACATCCTCGACGAGCTGGCCGAGCTGAATGCGAACCAGACGGTCAAGGTCTTCCTAGTCTATGCGGGCCCCACGCTCGGGTCCCGGTTGTTCGCCGCGGCCGATGAGGTCGGCATGATGCGAGACGAGCATGCGTGGATAATCACGGGCGCGATGTCCGACTTCGCGATGAGCTTCGTCGATATTCGAGACGCTCATCGGGAGTCGATGGACGGAGCCGTGGGCGTGAGGGCCCGAGTCCCTCCTTCGGACGAGCTCGGAAAATTCCACGAGAGGTGGAGAATAAAAAGTACGATTATGAAGATCGAGAAAGAAAAGGAAGACGATTCGTGGAGGATAATGGACCTAAATGTTCGCGGGCTTTGGGCTTACGACACGGTGACCGCATTAGCAACTGTGGTGGAGAAGATCGTGCGGTCGAACGCGAGCTCGAGCTCTAGATCTGCTTTTGGCCCCCGACTACAAGAAGAAATGTTTAGCATTCGAGTCAAGGGTTTAAGCGGAGAGTTTGAGCTATTGAACGGGACGCTAAAGCCCTCAGCGTTGGAGATATTCAATGTCATGGGAAGTGGAGAACGGAGGTTAGGATTTTGGACGCCCCAGAACGGGATAGTAAGAGATTTGGATTCAATGCCGGTTAAAGAACTTAAAAGAATCGTGTGGCCGGGAGATTCCGCTACGCGGCCAAAGGGGTGGGCCGTACCACCGACGGGCCCGGTTAGGATTGGAGTTCCGTGGAAACAGGGATACACGGAGTTTGTGAAGGTGAAGATCGACAACAAAACAAAACAAGTAGAGGCAACTGGGTTTGTTATCGATATCTTCTTGGCAACGTTAAAGGTGTTGCCTTTTCCGATCAATTACACGTTTGTTTGCTATAACGGTACGGGTGACTCGGATTGGAAATATGACGACATGCTTGCCGGGATATCGGAAAAGGTATTATAAAGAGAATAACCACAAAAATCCTACACTAATTTCATTATTTATCAAATAAAATTACTCGAGTGGTATAATATCAATCGATTATTTTCCTATGTTTGCGACAGAAATTCGACATGGTGGTTGGGGACACGACGATTCTCTCTTCACGAGCATCGTACGTTGATTATTCACTACCCTACGCCGAATCGGGACTCGTTCATCTCGTCAAGAATGAAAAGCCATTCGACATGTGGATTTTCACCAGGCCGTTGAGGTGGGATTTGTGGCTGGCTATCACACTGTCATGTGTGATCATGGGATCGGTTATCTTGGTTCTTGAACGCGGGATTACTAATCCTGCTCCCATCGACCGACCCATAACGGTCTGTTTGGCTCCCATTGAAGTTCTGGCTTTCCAAGAAAGTAAATATTTCTTTTCACTCAATTCATCTGCTATCATCTATGTCTATCCCAAACTAAGAACTTAGGTACTTAAATTCCTCCAGAAAATAACGTATCGAGCAAATGGTCGTTCTGCATGTTGATTTGCTGGTCGGTTGTGGCGTTCATATTGATGCAGAGCTTCACGGCCAACTTGTCGGCAATCCTGACCGTCGATCAGCTGATTGAGAACCCGGACCACAATTGCTACATCGGGTACCAAGGCGCATCGTTCGTCAAGTCATTTTTGGTCAACCAACTAAAATACAACGAGACTCAACTAAAAAATTACACGTCCCCTGACGAGTTCCACCAGGCATTGCGAAAAGGGAGCAAAAACGGTGGCGTGGACGTTGTGATAGACGAGATCCCTTACGCGAAACTTCTCATAAACCGGTACGACTCGAGGTACAAGGTTTACGGGCAGACTTACAGAATCGAAGGCCTTGGCTTCGTAAGTACTTTAGTTTCTCAACTTTAGTTTTTTTTTTTTTTTTTCGAAACGATAGATATATTAAGTAACAAAAATAATTACAAACTAAACAAAAGTTTATATCGCTACATCAAACATCTATAAAAGCTGAATCTAAGAAAACTGCACAAAACAAATTGACACAAAATAAAAGTTAATGCACCAAACCGCAAACTTAAAAAGTGAGAGAACAAAAACGGGTCGTTTTTTCAGGCATTTCCGGTTGGGTCGCCACTGGCGCCGTATTTCTCGAGAGCTATACTAAACGTGACGCAAGGTCCGGAGATGACGTTCATCGAGCAGAAGAACTTCGGGCCGGGCTATTCGTCCCAAGACCCGCTCTCGTCCACCCTGTCACAAGGGACCTCCAGCCTGTCTTTCTACGACTTTGCGGGTCTCTTTAGTATTGTGGGGTCGCTAACTGTGGCAGCTGTGGCCTGGTCCGAGAGGGCCGCTGTATTTGCTGCGATGGGTTATGTAAGACAAGTCGTTGGCAATGTTGCATATTACAGGCTTTACAGCTTTAATATGGTAATTGGTTTATAGCATACTACATGATGCACCAAAAAACATGATTGAGATTTATGGGTCATTGGATACTATGTATGTGTTGGTGGTTGGATGATGTTGAAAGTAGACGTGGCCAGGTGCCGGTTTCGGGCCCGGCCCGGCCCGGCCCGCCGGGCCACGGGCCCTCAAACAGTCGAACCGNNNTTTTTTTTTTTTTAAATGAAATGTAACGATTGGTGTCGAAATAATATGAAAATATAGTAAAATACGTGGATTGCTAATTAACCAGAAGTAATCTATTGCAATGTATCTATATTTTTTTTTCGTAGTCAGTCACTGTATCCGAAGCTATGCCCCGACTAATTCGTTGGTCGACCCGGTTCACACACCTAACAGTGGTAGGTGAGTCTCCCAATAAGGATTTTCTGCAATGTATCTATATTTGATATGTTAGTATGACAGTTTTTTATAGAGTAAATTACAATTTTAGTTATATATATTTCACTATTTTAATTTTTTCGTTTTTTTTTAAATGTGTTTTTTATTTCGTCTCGTATGTTTGAAAAAATGTTACAAAAAGTCTTTTATGTTTTGCAAAAGAATGTTTTAATTTCGTTCCTTATGTATGAAAATGACCTTGACCTTTTTTCAAACATACGTGACGAAAATAAAAAACCCAATTTAAAGAGGACAAACAAGTTAAAGTAGTGAAAACATACAGGACTAAAAATACAATTTACTCTTTTTTATATATATATTTTCTTTAGTATATCATTTTAATATTAAAATCTTTCTTTATCCCCTCTATATATATAATATAATAATATAATTCTTGATTGTGTAAATCTCCATTGTTTATATAGATAGTAAAAAATTAGTTTTATTATCCCTTATATATAATATTTTATATACTCATGACATAAAAATTGCGACAAAAAATAGTAAAGAATTATTTTTTCAATATTTCAGACTAAATTTGCAACACAATTAATTTTTATGGGACTAAATTTATAATTTTTTCCTCTTTTAACTTAACGACCCAATGTCACGTGACTCGCATGTGACACCCCGTTAAAATTTTGGCTTACTTAAGATATAAAGTTAGTTACTGAATTTCTACCGAGTAGCACTAATTTTGCAATAGTTCCAATCTCACACGACGAAATTTGCAAATTCCTCTAATTTGAGAGGACTTTTCTCCAATTATTGTTTAAGAGATTTTTTTTTTTTATTTTTTTTTTTTTCAAATATTCAAATTTATGTGTCAAAGGACAATTCTCTAATTTTTGCGGAAGATGGCGTCCTCTACATCTTGTCCCAAAAACCACTCAGCTGTGCTCACTACGGTCATGCGCCGGCTACGGGCGCCTGCAAAGCCTGGTGGATTCGATCCACGGACTATTACGTAGTTCTTTTCTGTCGCCGGAGTTGCAGTGTGCGGCGGCTGCAATTCTCCGTGGGACACTCCTCGGTAAGGTTTTCCGTTTTGGAAAAAGATCTTCCCTTTATATGGAAAAATTAGCCCGACTGGAAAACATCCAGGCGGTTAAACTGATGAATGTGAGTCCCAATTTTGACTTCTTAGCATTTACGGCGAAGAAATTAGCATTCAAGGAATTAGGTCTCCGGCAAGACCTTGTCAAAACCTATGTCTGTGTTGTTGTTCCCATCTTTCTGCATTGTTGACTATTGCATTTGAAACAGCATAATTATTGTCTATTTGGTGATGTCAGCAGCAAAAGAAGACTTTCAGTTATCTAAGTCTTTATATATCAATTTTCCTTCCTCGTTTCCAGCTCTGCTGTAATGCTATTGCTAGGCAAATTGCAATGATGCTATTGCTCTTCTAAGTCTTCGTCAACTTTGTTATTGAAATAAAATCTGTCGTGCCAGTGTTTGTGAGTTCAATCATGGGAGCATATGTTTTTGTTTCTTGAATTAAAAAGCTGAAGTCAACTTTCCTAGAGAGTTTGGTCACCCGCTTGTATTTTCGTAGAAGCTAACTAAACTGTGTGTATAAAGTCCACGATCAACTGGCCGCTGGACCTGGAGCGAAACAAGAAGAGCCTTTATTGATTAGGATTGAGATAGTACCATGGACCATAGAGTTCGGGCCTGTTATTTCATTTTTTCTCGTATTCTTATTCTTGTCTGCTTTTCTTGGTTTTCTTGTCACGTATCAGCTGTCAACATTGGTGTGGTTCGGAACTTAAGCTCGCCCTTCGGGAAAATGATTAATTTTTGCGTAGAGATGGCGATTTCAGATTTTTATTCAGCACATCCAAATTACACAACAAGGTTGGGACTGAGGTACAAGGATGTACAGGACTTGCTTGATGTTGATCTTGCTGGTACCTAAGTTACACATGCTCTCTCTCTCTCTCTCTCTCTCTTTAAGATTTATTACTGTTGGAAAGTGTACAACTTCTTATTTTTACGATAGTTATAGAAGAAAAAAGTGTAGAACTCCTTGTCAAACTAAATGGTATCTCGATAATGTATTACTTAATGCACTGGCACAGTGAGATACGGGTGTTTCATGTCAATGAAATTTTCTTGCAGTTCTAGAGTTAGTGGAGCATGAACAAGTGCACGGAGTTATCGAGCCTCAGGGGTCAGCAGATGAAACATTTGTTGCCGAACTCGGCAGAAAAGCTCAGGTGCCCGTTTTTTCATTTGCTCCAAGAGGCTTGCTCCTGCCTGGCTCAGAAAGCCCCTACTTTATAAGGACATATGTTGATGATGCAGTTCAAGCTCAGGCGCTAGCTGCCATCTGCCGGGAATTCAAGTGGAAGGAGGCCGTGATCGTCTTTGAAGACACGGATTCCGGCTACCAATTTCTATCTCGTCTGAGCAAGTTATTCCGGGATGCTGAAATTGTGCTGGCCCATCTGGCAGCCTTGCCGGCCTTGGCCGATGAGAGCCGTCTCGCCAAGGAGCTCGAGTTTCTGAAGCAAAACCTAACGGTCAAGGTCTTTCTGGTGCACGTGGGGCCCACACTTGGTGTCCGGCTGTTCACTCTCGCCGAGAAGCTTGGGATGATGAGCGAAGGGCACACATGGGTAATCACCGATAGACTTTCCAACTTTCTGGGTTCTGTGGGCCCATCTGCCCGTTCCCTGATGGAAGGCGTGGTGGGGCTTAGGGCCCACGTTCCCTTCTCCAGCGACCTTGAGAGTTTCCGGGAGAGATGGAAGGGGAACGACACGGATTTGAACATCCACGGGCTGTGGGCTTATGATACAGTAACTGCCTTAGCAATTTCGTTAGAGAAGATTGGACAAGACAATTTGAGAATCCCGTCTCTTGGTCCTCTGTTCCTAAAGGAATTGTCTGGGAATAGGTTCCGAGGCTTGAGCGGAGACTTTGAATTTCTCGAAGGGAGGCTGAAGTCCCCGGCAATTGAGATATTCAATGTGGTTGGGAGTGGAGAGAAAAGTCTGGGATCCTGGACGCCCGGTGGGGGAATCATGAAGGAACTCAGGAAGGCCATGTGGCCAGGAGACTCCACAAAGCAGCCAAAGGGCTGGTCAGTCCTACCATCTGGAATGCTCAGAGTTGGGATCCCTTGCAACTCGGGGGCCCCAGAGTTTATCAATATCTCGGCAATTATTGATCCTTTAACAAACGAAATAAATGCCAACGGGTTTGCAGTTGACGTGTTCTTGGAAGCATTACATGAGCTGCCTACGCATATCGACCACAGATTCTATTGTTACGGTGATATGAATAACACTGATTGGAGTTACGACGACATGCTTCAGCAGATACCTGAGGTGTTTGGCCTTAAGTGTGAATTTTTTTTTTTTCTATATTTTGCTTCCCATTGTGTGACTTGAATTGTTGTCTTGCTGATACAGAAATTTGATATGGTGGTAGCGGATGTGACCATTTGGGCGCCACGGACATTATATGTTGACTTCTCGCTGCCCTATCTTGAGTCGGGAATTGTTCTGGTTGTCAAGAAGAAGATGATTGGCATGTGGAGTTTCACCAGGCCGTTGAGGTGGGATCTATGGCTGGCGATCTTTGTGTCGTGTTTATCAATGGGATTAGTTATACGGGTTTTGGAACGCCGGGAGACCAACAATAATGCTGGGAGACATCCATTTGGCACAACATATTTAGCTCCCGTTGCGGTTCTGACTTTCCAAGAAAGTACAATTTCATACTCACGCGTGTTTCATATTTCTTAAATTCAGTTGGCCACCAAGTCCTCTATTCGGCACACTAGAAAAATTAATAGATGTAGATATGTGCTTGACTGCTTTTACGTAATGGGATCGTATGTTTTTTTTCCTTTCCAGGGGGTATGGTCTCGAGTAATTGCTCAAAGTTCGTACTGATTTGCTGGGTGTTCATGGCATTTATACTAATGCAGAGCTTCACTGCAAATTTATCTGCTATTCTAACTGTTGATCAACTGAAATTTGCATTTTCCGAGGATTACTATTTAGGCTACCGTTCAAGTTCCTTCACCAAGAAGTTTCTGGTGAGGAATCTGAATATTGATAAATCGAGGCTCAAGCCCTACATTACTGACGAAGAATTCCATGATGCCATGAGTAAAGGTAGCAAGAAGGGGGGAGTAGATGCCATCTTTGACGAGATTCCCTACATGAAGCTATTCATGAATAAATATAAATCTAAGTACAAAATAGTCGGACCAACTTACAGAACAGATGGTCTTGGCTTCGTAAGTTTTCAACTATGCTATTCCCTCTCCGGCTAGTGTATCACGAGTTTCATGCTCTGCCTGAAAATTTGAAGATTCCCGCCTTTTCACATCTAGTTTTGAACATTTTTACTTAATTTGATCATATTATTAATGGTTAATTTCAGGCCTTCCCCTTAGGCTCACCCCTCGCTGCGAATTTCTCGAGAGCAATCTTGAAATTTTGTGAAAATGGACAGAGGGAAATTTACGAGAAAAAGAATTTTGGATCTGGCTATTCTACCTTAACCGAGCAGGAGACTTCAAGCCTCACTTTCTATGATTTCTCGGGCCTTTTCTATGTTTTGGCTTCGGCGGCTGTATGCGCAGTGGTTTGCTCTGAGACCAAAATTCTAAGTAGATTCAGTAACATGTGCTTCTTTTTGAATAATGGAAGAAATGTAAATGCCGTTTTTCCTGAAGCTGCAGTTTCAGACAAGCAGGAGCCCGAGGAAGACAGTGATGCTGATGGAGATATTTTTGAGGATGCTTTGGATTATGAGGCCGATGATGTTCAGTAGGAGAATGTAAATTAGTGTGGTGTTTAACTTTTTTCACAGGAGATTTTGTTTTAGGTTGTGGTGTTTTCGACTCACAGCCATTTGTGGATGAAGTGCACAAATTGTTCAGAAATGCTTTTGCTCCTATAATGTTCTTAAATAAACTTTTTATTAGAGTGTGAGGATGTTGTTTATGACCCTCATACTGGTTCCATGCATGTACCCGATGATATTCAGTCCTTAGCCATTGAAAATAATTATATTAAATTACAACGCTTTTTTTTTTTTTTTTTAATTGCTGATGTGGTTTAATTAATTTGATAGGCTCTTGGATTGTGTTACTCTTATAATATTAATCTATTTGCCAAATAGCAACGAGCAAGTTCAATAATATATTTATAATTAATTCAACAAATTGTGTTTATAGTGGAGAACAATAGATGAATATACAAATGAGTTAATTGCTAAATAAATTTTAACTTTTTTGCGTTTTGCAATTTTATCTCAATCTTTGACTAATTGCAATATAATCTCGACATCAATTTACTTATTGCAAGTCAAATCTAAAATCGGTTGGACCTTCAAAAAACTGGTCGATTTGAAGGCGGTTCGAACATATCGGAGCTCATATTTACGGGTTCACTCCAGATCTAGGAGGAGACTAATCACTGGTAGCTTACATTGACGTGGAAATTTCGACTTTGTGCGTGGATATACATTAAATACGTGGAAATTGTCGACATGCTACGTGGATGACATAAAAGCTCATATCAATGGAAGACTTGGACACAAAATCGATCCACAAATCCCTAAAATCAATCACTCTGCATTCAAATTGGATTGCATTTATTTTTTCAAATACTAATTATATTAATAACTGAAAAATTCAAAACGAATACAACTGAGCATTGTTTTTCAACTCGAACCGATCCGGAGCTGGAACCGGGCCGGGTAAGCTATTTAGACCGGGCAACAATGAACCCGGTCAAACTCGGTCAAAGCGCGGCCAAGCTGGCCTTCACCCGGTCGACCCGGGCCATTGACCCGGTCCTTATATATTATTTATCTTTATTTTTAAATATTTTTTATATAAAAAATAAAAACTATGTAAATATATTGATATAGTAAATATTTATTGTGTGATATAATTTTTTTAACACTTTGATGTTCAAATTCTATATGCAAAATATTTATTTTTGTTACTTTTATGTAAAAATTTATACGTAAAAAATACTATATATATATAATTTAAAAGATTTTAAAATTAATTATTCGGGTTCAGCAATTGACCCGGTGACCCGACGGTTGAACCGATGACCCGAAGACCTGCACGGTCAATTTCGGGCCGGGTTTAAAAACTATGCAATTGAGGCATCAACGGACACCACTAGGGCCAGTACAAAGTCTGTACACCCCTCTTGGAATTACATAGACGACCAAGGGGGTACAATCACCTGAAGAAAAAAAAAAAATCAAAGAATGAGACACAAACTTTATACAGTAGACCAGAAGCCAGACGCAACTAAACTAAAAAGACAAACTAAAGAGAAATATAAAAAACAACAACACGGATTGGGCTTCAGGAACCTTGAAATTTTTAATGTTGCTCTCTTGGCCAAACAGCTGTGGAGGCTTATCACTAAACCTAATTTATTAATGAGTCAGACTATGAAGGCAAAATATTTCCCAACTGGTGGTGTTCTTAATGCTAAGGTAAAAAATCAAGACCCATGGGTTTGGAAAAGTTGGGCAAAAGCAAGGGAGGCACTGGCAGCTGGTTTAAGGATGAAAGTGGGGGATGGTAAGAACATTAGGATTTGGGAATCTCCTTGGGTTCCTAATCTGTCTAATTTCAAGCCTACAGGTAGAGCTGACAGAGTCTCTGAAGTTGAGTGGGTGAGTGATCTGCTTCTGGATAATAAAAAGGAATGGAATGCCCCACTGATTCAAAAGCTATTCACAGATCAAGAGGCCACTGAAATCCTCAACATTCCTCTTGAGGATACTGGTAACAGGGATAGATTCATTTGGGTGGAGGAAAAGAGTGGCATATTCTCTGTAAAATCTTGTTATAATTCCATTCTGGACAGGAAGAAAAAGGAGATTGCAGTACCTGAAAGCAACACTAGTACAACCATTAAGAGGAAGATGTGGTCTGCCACCTGGAGTCTCCAGGTAAAACCCAAACTCAGAGTCTTCCTTTGGAGATGTATCCATAATTCTCTACTTGTGGCTGAGAAGTTGAACATTAAAGGCATCATTTCTTCTTCTTTGTGTTGTTTCTGTGGAGAATTTGCTGAAAATCAGACCCATATTTTTTTCAATTGGGAGAGAGCACAAAGAGTATGAAAGTTATCTCCTATTCACTGGGATAATACTCAAATCAGATCAGATAGTTTTAGTGAAAGGTGGTCGGACATCTGCACTGCAAATCAAGGAGAATGTTGGGAAGACAGATTAGAGCTCTCGGTTTATCTTCTATCATGGTTATGGAAAACTAGGAATCTGTGGCTATTTGAAAAATTGTTAATTTCTGAATTTGATATGGTGGAGAAAGCCAGAACAGAATGGCTTGAATACAAGAATGTTCATAATTTGGCAGCTTCTCATTTTTGCTCTTCTGGGACTGTCGATACTACAGTAGGGCAAATATTGATATTTGTCAGTGCTAGTGTTGTTCCATGTGCTGGCCTGGCATTGGTTGTATAGCAAAAAGAGCATATTCTGAAGAGATCTGTAGGGTGTGGCAAAACTCCATTCCATCGTGCAGGGATTTGGAGGAAGCTGTTCTTACTGGTATTCAGCAAGCACTTTGGAAAGCTTTCATGTTGGATTGGAGGAGCATTGAGATTGTGATTGATGATGAGGTTATGGTTAGCAAGCTCAATATGCCTGGGATTTTCAGTGATAACTTGAAGATCATAATCGAAGACATCCTCCATTTGGCTTCTCTTTTTCACTGTAGCTCTTTTGTTTTTGCGCATCACCCTTCTTTGGATAGTTGTTCTAGTCTTGCATTAGATTCAGCTACTTCAGCTTGTAACAATGAATGGGTTGATTATTTCCCAAGTTGGATCTAGTTTCTAGATGTAGCTTGGTTCTCTATTGTGATCAGTGGATCACCGATTTGTACAAAACTTTTCTTTTGTGAGTTATATAGTTTCTATCATTTGGAAAAAAAAATAATAAAAAAAAAATCCAATCAAAATAATAATAATAATAATAATAATAATAATAATAATAATAATAAATCTTACATGCTAGCATCCTAACTAGCAGTTCAGCAATATTCGCATTGTGTTGCTTGTTCGATTACCCTGACTAAGTGGACGCGAAAAGGCCCAGGGTCTTCCACAATCGATCAAATCATGGAGGACTACCATGGCAGAACTGCGGCGGAACACCTTACCTCGGGAGTCGATCGGTTCCAAGTAACTACAATGTTGTTACAAAGAGATGCTTATCATTTAGCGCGAATATCGATGATTTCGCTTTACCGGATGGGTCGATTCCCGACGCGGGCTCCCGTATAAGCCTCGTTGACTCTTCTATGCCCGGCCGGGTGGATTGGATCAGCGGACCCGACTGAGGTTCTGTTCTGTCGCCGGAGTTGCATCGTGTGGCGGCTGCAATTCGCCATGGAGACTCCTCACTCCTCAGTAAGGGTTCTGTTGAAGATTTATCTTTAAACTGATGAGTGTGAGTCCCAATTTTTGTGACTGAAGAAATTGGCAGTACAATCTTCATAACCTATGTGTGTGTTGTTATCCCCATCTTTCTTGCAGTGTTGACTATTGTTCAGTGGTTCAATTGGTGATGTTCCAAGGTAACATAGACTTTTACTTCTCTAAGTCTTTACCTATCAATTTTGTCTTCATTTGTTCTTCCTTTGCTGTAATGCTAGGCAGTCATGCTTGCTCCCAAGTCTTCGTCAACTTTGTTAATGAAATAAAGTCTGTCTTTTCGTGGAAGCTAACCAACCCGAGTGTATAAAGACCATGGCCAACCGGGCGCCGGACCTTAAGCGAAACAAGAAGAGTTTTATTGATTAGGATTGAGATACCATGGAACAGAGAGTTCAGGGCTGTGGTTTTGTTTTTTCTTGTATTCTTGTTCTTATCTGCTTTTCTTGGTTCTGTTGTCATGCATCAGTGGTCATTGGTGTGGTTCGGAACTTAAGCTCGCCCTTTGGGAAAATGATTAATTTTTGCATAGAGATGGCGATTTCAGATTTTTATTCAGCGCATCCAAATTACAAGACAAGGTTGGGACTGAGGTTCAAGGATGTACAGGACGTGATTGATGTTGATCTTGCAGGTACGCAAGTTACACATGCTCTCTTTCTAAGATTTATTGCTGTTGGAAAGTGTATAACTCATTTTTACTGTAGTAAAAGGAAAAAAAAAAAGAAAAAAGAAGTGTAGAACTCCTTGTCAAACTAAATGGTATCTAGATAATGTCCTATTTGATGTACTGACACAGTGAAATATGGGCGTTTCATATCGATGAAAAATTTCATGCAGTTCTAGAGTTAGTGGAGCAGGAACAAGTGCACGGAGTTATAGTCTCTCAGGGTTCAGCAGGTGAAACATTTGTTGCCGAACTTGGCAGAAAATCTCAGGTGCTGATTTTTTCATTTGGTCCAAGAGACTTGCTCCTGCCTGGCTTGGATAACCCCTACTTCATCAAGACATATGCTGATGATGCAGTTCAAGCACAGGCGCTTGCTGCCATCTGCAGGGAATTCATGTGGAAGGAAGCTGTGATCGTCTTTGAGGATACAGACTATGGCTACCAATTTCTATCTCGTCTGATAAAGGCATTCCGGGATGCTAAAATTGTGCTGGCCCATCTGGCAGCCTTGCCGGTTTCTGTCGATGATAGCCGTCTCTCCAAGGAGCTCGAGTTTCTAAAGCAAAACCTTACGGTCAAGGTTTTTCTGGTGCACGTAGGGCCCACGCTCGGTGTCCGGCTGTTCACACGCGCCGAGAAGCTTGGGATGATGAGTGAAGGGCATGCATGGGTAATCACCGACAGACTTTCCAACTTCCTGGGTTATGTGGGCCCCTCCACCCATGCCCTGATGGAAGGCGTGGTGGGGTTGAGGGCCCCCATTCCCTTCTCCAGGGACCTTGAGAGTTTCCGGGAGAGATGGGAGGGGAACGACTCGGATTTGAACATCCATGGGCTGTGGGCTTATGATACAGTAACCGCCTTAGCAATTTCGTTAGAGAAGATTGGACAGGAAAATTCGAGAATCCCGTCTCTTGGTCCTCTGTTCCTAAAGGAATTGTCTGGGAATAGGTTCCCAGGCTTGAGCGGAGACTTTGAATTTCTCGAAGGGAGGCTGAAAACCCGGACAGTTGAGATATTCAATGTGGTTGGGAGTGGAGAGAAAAGTCTGGGATCCTGGACGCCAGGTGGGGGAATCTTGAAGGAACTCAGGAAGGTCATGTGGCCAGGAGATTCCACAAAGCAGCCAAAGGGCTGGTCAGTCCTACCATCGGGAGTGCTCAGAGTTGGGATCCCCTGCGACTCGGGGGCCCCGGAGTTTGTCAATATCTCAGCAGCTTCTAGTGATCCTTTGAATGATTCAAATATCAGCGGGTTTGCAGTGGACGTGTTCTTGGCCGCATTACGTGAGCTGCCTACGCCAATTGACCATGGATTCTGTTGTTTTGGTGATGCGGAGAACGCTAATTGGAGTTATGACGACCTGCTAGATCAGATAGAGGTGTTTAGGCTTGGACTTATTATTATTCTTTTAGTAGTTCTATTTTTCTTTTTTTCTTTTTTTTTTTAATATTTGGATTCCAACTGCATGACTTGAATCGTTGTCTTGCTGATACAGAAATGCGATATGGTGGTAGCGGATGTGACCATTTGGGCGCCACGGACATCACATGTTGACTTCTCGCTGCCCTATCTCGAGTCGGGAATTGTTCTGGTCGTCAAGAAGAAGACGATTGGCATGTGGAGTTTCACCAGGCCGTTGAGGTGGGATCTATGGCTGGCGATCTTTGTATCGTGTTTATTAATGGGATTAGTTATATGGGTTTTGGAGCGCCGAGAGACC
>CACSLK010004199.1:307355-317456 GCA_902706635.1 Striga hermonthica
AAATATATTATATATTATAATATATTATTTATATATAGTATATAATATATTATTTATATATAGTATATAATATATTATTTATATATAGTATATAATATATATATATATTATTTACATTATAATATAATATATAATATAATATATATATATATTATTTTTATTATAATATAAATATTCTTTTATTTTATTTATTTACTTTTTTAAACTATTTAATTCATTTCAGTATGATGTATAGATATATTTAGGTTCAATAGATTACATATCCATCAATATGGCCCAGTGGTTGAGTGGCCATTCCCTTCCTTTCCAACCCAGGTTCGAATCTTGTTGCCCACATTCAAGAATATATTACGAGGGGGTTTGACACAATTTTTAAATTACAGAGGAATAACGCGCAGATTTAGTATAATACATGGGGGTTTGGTGCAATTTACCTAATAATAAAGGACCCCAGGTTTTGGGTGTCTTCAATTCAATTCAATTAAATTAAATTAAATATGGTGGGACTCAGTTACTTTTGAGCTTGTGGGCTATATACCTTTATTTTAATTTAATTATCCTTTGTTTTTTTCTTATTTATTGGTAGATTACAAATTGTACTTATTTATTTTATTTTTCCTTTATGTTTTGCTAGATTACGTATTATAAATTGTAGTGTAGTCTGTGCCAAAGCCCTGGGACGCAACTGTGATGGGCTCCTTTTACTTTTTCGTTTTCGAAAAAAGTAAGATTCTAATGGGCTGACTCATTATCCACATGCATAATATCGTTTACTTTTTTTTTTTATAAGGATTTTCCGGTTTCCGGATCCACGGGGGAACCGACTAATCAAGAATAAAGCCGGGTAGGACCACAAGGGCGGCAAAGTTCTCTCTCAAGAGTTTTTACACTCAAATATTTTTATTTTTTTTTAATCAAGTAGTAATTGCAACTTGTTTATGAAAATAAAGCTAACATTGGAGAGTGAAGGTTGACGGGGTCATAATTTTTTTATAGATATGTATATATCTATTAAAAACTAATCATTGATCATAAAACCAATAAAAAGAGTCTACGTTTTTCGATCATAAAACGTATGACAGACTCGTTTGATTGGTTTTATGATCAACACAATTTATATGCAGAGTTCACAAAACATAATGATATGTTTCTTGTCCATATTATATATAAAAGAAGTGTACCCCAAATTAGGTAAATAATCGCAATGGAATATAAGGCATAAGAGATGAAGCCAAGACACAAAAAATCGACTACTTTATCTTTGCTGTTTCTTATCTTCTTTATAAGATAATAATAATGCCTCGTGAGGATAGGAAGAGACGCGGGAAAGATTTTTATTATTATTATTATTATTGTTATTATTATTATTATTACTATTATTATTATTATTATTATTATTATTATTATTATTAATTATTATTATTATTAATTATTATTATTGTTATTATTATTATTATTATTATTATTATTATTATTATTATTATTGTTATGTTATTTCCAGTTCTTTTGTTTTCTCCATTGTTCTTCAAATTGGTGTGATTATATATATGAATCTTCAAATTGGTGTGATTATATATATGAATATTCCAGAGTTATTTTTCTTCATCAGATTTAGAACACTAATGCCCTGTTAGTCTATATGTAGGTCTGAATTATTTCCATATTTATTAGGACTTTAAAATTAAAAAACATTTGACTAGCTTCAATTATTAATATATTTAAAAGTTAACAGTTTTTTTATTTGTTATCAGCTTTATATATATATATACACTTCATTATGTCCATTGTATATGGAGCTGGAAGAGTCATTGTTGACAATTCTTCTGGCATAGTGCTAATAATGGACTATATCAAAATGGCTCAATTAAATTCTAGTGCTTCTTCTATTAGTGAAGTTTCTAGAAAAAAATATATCAAACGACGCAACGCACCTTGGGTCGCTATGGAAACAACCTCCTTGTATAATTACAAGGGTAAGGTCTGCGTACAACTGACCCCCCAGACCCCAACCTGTTAGGAATATACTGGGTATGTTGATGTTGATGATGATGATATATACACTTCATATTGCATATATAAAATTTATCGTCTTAAACGAGTTTTGAATAAAATTAATCACAAAATTAACATTTGCAATCTTGCTTACAAAATTTTGAAATGAAATGACAGTGATGTAAATAAATCTTTACTATTATGACTCTCCTTACCATATATAACTACACTGATTGATATGGCCAAGCACCTAAAGCAAATAAAAAGCAGCCAAATTAAAACCTATTATTATTGGTGTGGTACGTACCGCTGATGTTGGCCTGCCTTGTTAATTCAGCATGTTTTTTTTTTCAATAAAATAATATATGTTTATAATGAAATATCATATAATTAATAAAAGATATATACAATTCTACTATAATAGTAATGTGGGCACATGTTAATATGTCTACCGTTTATGTGTATGCATACATTGATATTAAATATTTTCACAATGAAATGTTGTATTATAAAAATTATCTAATTAATAGTAAGTTAAATAGTGGTAACCAATTAAGTTAATTTAAACCTATGTTATTTGTGCTAACAAACTTAATTAATTGACAATTTGTTAAGCTGTAATCGATGGCACAGTTATAAGTTAAATTAGCGGAATATCTACTCCAATGGATATATTAACTTTAAAGTAGGATATCTAATATGGGCAATGATGGAAGGTAAATATGATGTTCACATAAATTATTAGTCATAATTTTAAAAGGATGCATGATTAAATTCCGGACATTGAGTTCCCACATGTACAGTGAAATTTGCCCAAGACAGATTAAATTCTATAGTGTAGCAGTGAATGTAAATGAGTCGAACCGGATACTCGAGTTCGATCTCAAATCTTTATCGAGCCGAGTTAAATTCCTGATACTTGAGTTCAATCACTTGTCGAGCCCACCTAAACTCGAGCTTTTACGAGGACAATTCGAGTTTTAACAAGTCGAACTTTATAAAATTATATAAAAAAATTTATATATTTAAGCCTTAACAAACTTGAGATTAATTCACTTATCAAATTAATCGAGATGAGATCGAGGTTTAACGAGCTCTGTCGAGCTCACGAACTACTCGGGTCGTTTAACAGCTTCACTCATTTCAGCACAGAAAGGCCCATCTCGTTTTTTCTAATATTGAATTCTAACTAAAGCTGTGGCGTGTCTACAGAGACTGAAAGCTTGAATTATATTAGCAATTTATAAAGTTTATTGTTTCTTGTGTCTACTAATTAAACATTGACTGAAAGCTTGAAATGTGGAGCATAAAAGTAATAATAGTTTCGAAGATAAGAAAGAAAAGTATTATATATGCAATTCATTGTTTCTTTGAAAAAGCACAATGCATTAAAAGTTGGAGCTAATTAAAAGTTGTTACTTAACTTCAAGAACATTATATTAGCAAATAGCAAGTAAAGTTCAGTTGAGAATAAGGAAAAATCAAGAAACGTGTGGGAAAATTTTACTTATGTTAAAAAATAATATAAATTATTTATTTATTTATTTTTAAATATAACATTTCAGTTTAAAAATATTTTTTGAAAAATTTTTATTGTCTAGTCATGAAATAGGAGAAAACGACCGATTGATTAAAAAGGGGCACTATGAATTAAAATAAAGGAACATAAAGTTAGATTAAGCGAAAAAGAGCAAATACATCGAAACCGTTTGTTGTTGTTTTAGATGGAAATTGGTTGCGTACCATAAATAAAAAAGAAAATACACAACTACATAATAAATGCACGTACATAAAGGTGTATAACACACTCACGTTTGATTTTTTATTTTTGTTTCGATGTACACTCCTACGCACAATTTCTCGAATAAAAAATTAAATGAACTCCACTCAATATGAGTGTTGCTCATATTTATGAACTCATGTTTATGAACTCCACTCAATATGAGTGAGAAAGTTTTGCTCATGTTTATGAACTCCACAACAGGTTTGGAAATCAAGACCTCCAATAAACCTCATTTGTGGGCCCATTTTCTCAGTTTTTACATTAAATGAGGTTTATGAGTTTATTGTTATAGATGTAAGAGTAATGCTGAGAAATGTAAAAGTGAGGTTTATTGAAAATATTGCTAAAAATGCCCTTATTAGTTGTGTGTGCATGATTGTGTGTATGTTTTGCTTTTTCTTTTATTTATTTATTTATTTATTTATTTATTTATTATTATTATTATTATTATTATTATTATTATTATTATTTCATTTTCGCCCAAAATCGGTGGACTAGTGAATTAATGAATTCCAACTACACTTTTACTTCCATGAAAGGTATCATTGGCAAACTATATATTACGAAAACCATTAATTAAAAAATAGAATGGATGACAAAACAATCATATATAAGAATGACTTATATAAAGCTGTTTAATCTTTAGGTAGTTGGACAAATTTCCATACCTATATATTAAAATGAATCGTATTGAGGCCGAGCTCAAGCACGACTATCAGGCTGGAGCCCTAACTGAGTCGAGCCGAGTCTTTATAAGTCTATCAACCTTGCCGAGCCACACAACACAACACACTCAGGTACATATAGATACAGGGTGCAATATTACACTGCAGGCACCACTTCTAAATTGTCCGATGAAAAGTTGCCATGTAAAATAATATCAATAAACCTTATTTACTATTTGCAATTTGTTAAAAAATGAAAAATAAACTCAAGAACGCTTGGATGAGATGACTTGGGTCTCTTTCAGCTTAACCAGTGGTCTCGAGTTCGAGCCCTGGGAATGCAGCAGTGTTAAAACTCTTGAGGAAGAGCTTTGCCGCCCTTGTGGTCCTACCCGGCTCGATTCCGAATTAATCGGTTCCCCTGTGGATTCGGAAACTGGAAGGTCCCTGTACCAAAAAATAAAAAATAAAATAAAATAAAAAATAAAAATAAACTCTTATTATTACAAAACATGATAAAATTAAAACTCTGAGTGACATCCTCTACACCATCCACAACTGCTTGCCACTATATCTACCCACAAATACACACACTCACATATGTATGTATAGATACAGAGTACAACACTACACTGTGGGCCCCACTTTTCCCAGAATTAATGACGACATCATTCACCCGCAAAAGCAAAACAAAACAGAAAGTAAAATAAAATAAAATCCACTCTGTTTTCCCCTGCTATAAATACCCCCACCCGCCCAACACCTCCATTCCACCCACCACCAAATCCACCACCGTCGCCGCCGCGGCCCTTCCCCTTCACATCACTCGCCAAATCAAAATTGATTTACACTCCAAAAAATCAAACTACAAAAAAAAAAAAAAATAAAAAAATTGTTGCATAAAAGAAATGGCAACTTTGGGAGCATCAGCAGTGCAGATGCACACGCCGCCGCAGAGGTCGCCGTGGCACTCGCCGGTTCCGTACCTGTTCGGCGGTCTGGCGGCGATGCTCGGCCTCATCGCCTTCGCGCTCATGATCCTGGCGTGCTCCTACTGGAAGCTCTCCGGCCACTTCGAGAACAGGGAAGAAGGAGGAGAAGGGGAGGGGGATCTCGAGGCCGGGGAGAAGGCGGCGGCGCCTCCGCCGGCACCGGCGAAGATGGAGGAGAAGTTCCTGGTAATCATGGCCGGGCAAGAGAAGCCGACTTACCTGGCGACGCCGATGTCGAGCCGAGCGTCGTCGTTTGGGAGCAAAAGCAGCTGCAGCAGTGATAATACGACGTCGTCTGATGGGAGTTGTGGGGAGAGTAGTGTAGAGGGTGGTGCACCTGGAACAGGACTAGCAGATCAGATCCAGTGAACTATTTTTTCTTTTTTTTATTTTTCTTTTTTTACCCCTTGGAGATAAGGGAAAGTATTTGGAAGAAGAATTAATTCGGTTGTAGAAATGTGGCAGAATTGAGAATTTGCTTCTTGTTAGGGTTTTTTTTTTTTTTTTTTTTTTTTTTTTTTTTTTTTTTTTCTGAAAATGTGTAAATAAAGTTTTGAAGGACGAATGGAAATCTACTAAATACTACCTATATAGTTAACTAAATAATTACTTATTTGTGTTGGTTAGTTAGGTCTTGATGCTTAATTTGTAACTACATAACAATTTTGTTCGAGTTCGACTTTAAGTTTATATAAAATAAAAGGAGATGTTACGGTCCTGTTACAGAATCATTTTGTCGGGGTTTGTAACTGTTCATAACTATTTCCGACGACTTCATGATGATTTAACGATTTCAAACCCAACGGAATAGTTCCGTAACGAAACATTAACATTTATCTAAAATAAATTAGGTTGTTTGGTTGGTAGAACATACAACCACAACATGAAACAAACAAATAAATAAATAAATGAAAAAAAAAAAGAGAAAAATGAAAAACAAAAACAAGAGAAACATGATGAGCGTAATTTGTTGATAGAAATTGTTGGGTCACGTGACACATGGGTGAACACGTGGCCTATCATCAAACAGAGTTGTTGTTCTCTTTTCTAGCCGCGGCGACGTGAAATTTGCAATAAAGACCGCTAACAGGTTCACCAAATCATGTGTGTGTGCGTTTTATATTCTACTTAAAAATAAATTTAATTATCCACCATTATTAATTCCAATCCCACATTTTTATTTTTATTATTATTATTATTATTATTATTTTTGTTTGCTTTAAACACCATATATACTTATCTATTTCCATAAGAAGCTACATTTTAATGAAATGAATTTGGACAGAGATTTATAATGAACTACATTCTATTTGTAGGGAGATGCTACCGGCAGTCATCGAACCATTCCGTCGAGTTTGTAACTGTTAGATCATCATGTAATCGTCGGGGATAGTTGTTCTAACGGTTGCAAACTCCGACAAAATGGTTCTATAACGGGTTCGTAAAATCTCCTTACAAATAGAATGTATAATTACAAAGAAAAATAATACGATTAGCACGACACGACATAACACGACCCAAAACATATCACAAAAAACACAAAATAAAAACTAAACTTTCATTGCAACTTACTATCATATTTAGAAATCAAATAAGATAATTGGTATAACCAAAAGAAATTCCAATTGCTAGAAAGCAACAATTGGTATAATTTTACTTTAATTTTGAAAATAGCACATGGTACAGAATTAAAAGTTTTTGCATGATATTTTTCAATGTAAATTTACACTTTTGTTCAAGACATATATAATAACGGGTCAATCTCATCTAACCGTTAATCTGGGTTGCTACAGAATTAGTAAAAAAACAAAAAAGTGGCAACATTATAAGAGCCAATCAGCCATGAAATCGAGAGAATTATAGTGTAGTGAGGTACACAACAGCATGCATTGTCTTGTTAGTGGGGATTGCATTATTTTTAGCTTTTCCAAGTCTTAACTTCACATAATAAAATATGATGATGAAACCAATAGTTGTGGTTAAGCATATAGTATATGGTATCTGCAAAGGTTAAGGTCCCGTTACGGAACAATTTCGTTGGGGTTTGTAACCGTTACATCATCATGTAATCGTCAGAAATAATTGATCTAACGGTTACTAACCCCGACGGAATGATTCCGTAACGAGACGTTGACTTTCTTCCTATGGTATGAATATACAATTTATAATAAAGTAAATAAAAAATAAAGTTTCCTTTTTACTCTGTCCGAACTATTATACTTCACATAATTATTCTCTTTTAATTTTAAAATCAAAATTAATTAAATATATTATTTTACATATTTATTTATATAAATTGTCAATAAATGTTTAGCAAAAGAATTGGATATATATAACAATATCTGAAAATATGCCAAGCATACTCTTGTTCCATTATAAATATTGTTTCTAGTATTAATTTAAATAAAACATATATATTTTATTTATTTATGATAAATGTTTAAATATATATATAATACATACATTTAATTTAATGATACACAAAAACATAGCAGTGCCATTTCAACAATAACAATTGTTATATAAAAAAGTTTTAAAATAAAAAAAAAATAAATAAATAAATAATACTGCGCTACATATTATATATGCAGATTGTGGCGCAACATTGAGTGAAATAGAGCAGTTGTAATGATGAGGGGAATAATTTGATAGTAAAATATGAGTTCCCACTATTAAATATTTTACAGTTGTAATGATGAGCACAACTTTGTACATATCAAATTTAATAGTCTAGTGGATAAAATACAAGTTCCTATCTGAATCATTTTATTCCACAACTTGTTTAAGGATTTGCTGACGTGAACAAACAAGCATTAACTTTTGCCTAATTGAGTTATATCACTCATTATATATAGGAAACTGCTACGGTAAATCATTCCGTCGAAGTTTGTAATTGTTAGATCATCATGTAATTATCGGAGTCGGGATAATTGATCTAACGGTTACAAACTCCGATAAAATGATTCCGTAACGAGACCGCCCTAATATATATATATGCAAGTAGGTATGGAGTAATTATTTATTAAATGAAATTAAGATAAAAATAGTGGATTAGGATATTCTTTCGCATGCCTGATTATTCTATATATGTCTCCTCCTCAACTATATCTACTCAATCAAAGCACATATGTGATTACTTTTGAATTGGAGAAAATTGCAATTTTAGTTCAGTAATTTAGGTTGTTTCCCATTTTAGTTCACTAACTTAGGCCGATTCAAATTTGATCAAAAAACTCTCAAAAGTTAGTTAAATCAGTCCAATTAGACTAAAATTGGACTGAAATTGACCAATTAATTTCGGCGACAGGGACCGAAATTGGACTGATTTAACTAATTTTTGGGAGTTTTTGGACCAAATTTGGATCGGCCTAAGTTAGTGGACTAAAATGTAAAACAACCTAAGTTACTGGACTAAAATTGCAATTTTCTCTTTGAATTGATTAATTTGCAATCAATTTTTCTAGGGTTTTAGTTGACATGATTATTGGATTGACCAACAACTCCAATAAAGGAGATATTGTGATCATTCACACATGTTTCCCCACAACTTATATTGTAAATCCACTTAATTAATTATGATTACTCCTAAGCACTAATATTAATTATCCAAGTTGGATATAAATATTTTAGACATCATTATATCCAAAACTTGTGTTTTTGAACATGCCCTGATCAGTCTAATAATGATTTTATATTATTACTAAGTACCCAACTCTTTTTTTTTTTTTTTTTGAACATGCCCTGATCAGTGTATGCTGCTCAGACGGTTAAAACGTGAGGTCATTAATTTTCAGGAATAGGTAGGATGAAACTCAACAAGAAACGGTTAATTTCAAGTAGCCAACGGATTAGTTTTTTACAGTTGTATTAACACACACCTGTGTAATTTTTTTATATGTATATGCCAATCCAAAGATAAAAAAAAATCGGTGACTGCACTAGAATTATCGAGCCACACGGCCCACACCTATAGAAATAGTGAAGTGATGATGTATGCACACATGTACTGTTATACGTTGAACAGTACGTGCATCAATCTGTTGTACCATGATTCATTGATTTGTTCGTACGAAGGGGAAATAAAAGCAACAGATGGGATGTATGTACGAGGATGGATGCCTTTGCTGTTGCTTTTGTGTAAGCTGCTACCGTTAAATAACTGCCTTCCCTTTTCCCCAATTCTAAAAGAAGCTTATGCTATTTTTACTGCTATATATTTTTCCTAATTATCCAATACAAACAACTCACACAAATTAAAGCAAGCAATTTTCATCTTTGATTTTGGATCATGGAAATGCCATTATTAATATCATCAACATAAACATACCCAGTATATTCCTAACAGGTTGGGGTCGGTCTGGGGGGTCAGTTGTACGCAGAGCTTACTCTTGTAATTATACAAGGAGGCTGTTTCCATAGCGACCCAAGTTGCGTTGCGTCGTTTGATATATTTTTTTCTTTCTAGAAACTTCACTAATAGAATAAGCACTATAATTTGATTGAGTTATTTTGATGTAGTCCATTATTAGCACTATGTATATATAGCACAACATATATATACTAAATTTTTATAGCCATAAAAGTAATAGTGGTAAACAATAATAGCGGTCGAGGATTCAGCATATATCCTATCCGTGCTTACGCATGGACAGGATTAAGCACGTAGGAT
>CACSLK010004199.1:337755-353919 GCA_902706635.1 Striga hermonthica
AGGGACCATTTCACTATAAACTGACAAAAGCAAATTGCAAAATAGAAAATTAAAAATCTCGAGTGGACCAAAGTTTGACTAATGAACTTACCGAAAAGCCCCTCAACAAAAAGTAGCAGGCCTTTCCAAATTTTGCAGACACACACATATTACAACTGATTTGCCGGAAAACTCAACCGTCCGATAACAAACACTAAAAAGATAAACATAACAATACTAAAAATAACATAATTTATTCTCCATAAACAAAATCTAATTACACGCCGGCGCCTACGAATTCGCCTGTCAGAACGACGGCACGACGCCGTATCTGGCGTCAGCGATGAAGCTCGCCGCGCCGGCGACGAAGATCTGGTCGATGTCCGACTCGGACTCCGATTCGGTCCTCTTCGCGAATCGGCCTTTGATCCTCGGCCTGGTCTCGGCGTACGCCTTCCGCGAAGCATACCGGATCGTCTTCTCGAATTTCCGGTTCTTCCTCTTCTCTCTGTACCTCAAAACCCTAGCCTCCCGGTCCATCCCAACCACCTGCGACCCGGTCGAGCCGATGCTCCGCCCGAACGGGAACGAGGTTTCTGAGAACGAGCCGCCGTCGGGCACGATCCCGACCTCCATCGACGACGAGGAGACCTGGAATTCGATTAATTTTTGGGTTTATTACCCTTTATATAAAATTGGGGAAAAACAATTATGAAAACAGGGGATATTCGTTTGTTTTTCTTATTTACGCTTTGGCTAAGAGTTGGAGCTGTGTAGCTGCAATTGTTGATGTTGGATCCCGAGAAATCAATCATAAACCGGTTCTCCGGAGAGCTGTCGTGGACCGGGAGGTCAACCGGCTTGACAATTGCCTGAACCGGAACCACGCTGTCCCCGTACGGCTGAGACGGGATCTGGAAATTGTCAAAATCAAGGAACTGATCGGAGTCCTGAAAGAGCAGCTCCATGGATTTCAGATCGCCGTCTCCAGCCGCCTGCAACTTGTCGATCCACGAATCGGGGATGTGACTGTCGTCGGCCGCCGGCGGCAGAAAGGAAGCGGCGGACCTCGCGAGGGCGGACTCCGCCGCATCGTGAAAGGGGACTACCGGGACGCGGTCGTGGCGGCCGGCGAGAGGGTTGGCGGAGTGGATGTCGCGGTCGCAGGCGGTGCAGAGGGCGGCAGCGTCCGCCCGGCAGGTGACGGCGGCGGGTGCCTGCTCGCAGACCTCGCACAGCCAGACGCGGCCGTGCGACGCGCCCCGGCGGTGGGCAACGGCGTCGCAGGCTATGCACATGAAGGCGGAGTCGGCGGCGCAGAAAAGCAGTGCCGCCGCTGACCGGCAGCAGTCGCAGGGCCGCGCCGCCACGGGCAGTCCCGCCGGGAAAAGCTTCGCCCTGGCCACGACGCTGTCTTCTTGAACCATTCCCATTTCCTAACTTCGATTTTATTCTTTTCCTTTTTCCTTTTTAATTTTTCTTTGTAAATAACAACACGCAATTGGCAGATTAGATGGCGTTTGTGCAGCTATGTATATCCAACGGGGCATATGGGGAGACCAGAAATATGGTGTGGGGGTGACACGTGGAGCGGTTTGCAGCCACACAAAAAGATTTGAATAAAAACGGGAATGATATTTTTCTGTGTTGAGTAGTTGTCATTTGCCAGTGTCGACTTTGGGTGGCTACTGTTTTCATGGGGTGCGGTGGGGCCCGCGCAGACCTAATGCAACTGTAGAGAGCCGTGTTCCTTCCTTGGTGAGGGCGAGGTGAAATTTGGGGAGTGTGACGGGGCAACACGTTGAAGGACAAAATGATAAACGAAATATTCAAATATTCGGGTCAATTCGTTAAGACTTGAATTTAAATTAGGTTGTTTGATAAATGAATCAAATTGGCATACAAGTCCTTCCAGGTTAGTTCGTATCGTAAGCCCTTGGTGAAGAGGGATACATCCCGTGCCCGTTCTGCATGCGCCTCGTACACAATTGGCGTTTTGTCTTCCTTCTAATCTTCACTGGCCGAGTTGAGAAGGGTCTTCTTATCATGGGGAGAATGATCTGGTTTATGCTTTCCCCGAGGAAACAACTATCCTTTGTTTATCTCGTGTTCAATGTAGTCTTATGTCCTAATATAGGTTTAAGTATGTTCGACTAAAGGAGAGTAATCTCATTATTGCCTATTCTAGCAAAATCAACCATTAGGGCCATCGTTGACCATTGAAAATAAAACTTTTTACTGCTTCGATTATTAAAGTTCGAGTTCGACTTGTTTAAACCAAAACTCGATTCGTTAATATATATATAAATAAACAAACTGAGTTTTAGCTTGTTAATTGGCTCATTTAGTTATCGAACCGGACTCATCTCAGCTCGATAAAGGCTCAAGAGCTGACTCAATTCGTTCGCACCTTAGCCAAATCAAAGTGTAAATAACTAATGAAGCTGAAAGTAAAAGGGTCACGAGATATTACATACACATACGACATACCTTTCTGAAAAAGATGCTTGTTTTTTTCATAAATTAATATGTGAAATAGACGCTTATCTATGAGCAACTTTGCGTATGGGAAAAAGCAGCTTTTAGTAAGAAATCACAAACTTGAGTAAGCAACCTCGAATATTATTTATTTATTTAGTTGTTTGTGTTGTTTAATTTACTCCCTTTAGTTGAAATGTGTTATTTTTATTAATTGGTTATAATTGATAAATGAAAATTTATATAATGTTTAAGAGCACTTAAAAAAATATCAGACACATAAATTTTTTTTTTTTTTCTATTACCACTCAATATTTTGCTCATGTTAGAAATAATGTTATTTGAATTGAGCAGTTTGCTAACACAATTTGGTTCGGTTAGAAATTTTAAATTTGGCTCGTTCGTTTACGTAAATGAGCTGAGCTCGAACAACTAATCAAGTTCGTTAGACAAACGATTCGATCTAAGCTTATACGCAAACAACTCTTTTTCTGTATAGGTTTCAAACGAACAACCGAGCCGAGCATGTTTCTTCGCGCTCGAATTGTGTTTGCTGACAACACCTTTACGATTTTGAATTTGTTAGATAAGCTGAGCTCATGCCAAACATTTGGCTCATTTATTAAACAATCATGTTGATTCTGACTCTCTAAACTTGGAAAACGTAACTGAATTTTACATGTAAAATGAAAAAAAATTGTTAATGTGATTTTGTGAATATTGTATTTTTAGTAGAGATAATATTTGATATCTTAGAGATTTGGTGTAGATTTTTAGGCTTTCCTTTGTATCTATATATTGAGCTTTTGTAAAACTCTGGAGATCAAGTTGGGAATATGAATGAGTTTCACACCACTTGACAAAAATAAATAATAATAATAATAATAATAATAATAATAATAATAATAATAATAATAATAATTCGCTCAATAAAACTTCAAACAATCCAGCCGAAAGTAGCTTATTACCTACTTTATCAATTATCTGGTCAATGATTAATCCTCATTTTTCTTAAAAAAAAAATAAATAAAAAATAAAACAGTCAACTTAATTGTCGACTCGTATACATCAATCCAATTATTTTAATCACGTGTAAATGCTGCTTAACCTATCTTAATTATTCTTAAGTTAGTTAAATCAATTTACTTTAGATTGGTCATTGGTAAGTGCTGTTGCAAAATGGCGACAAGTGATTGCTCCACGTGTCTGCATTTGGCGATTAATTAAAGAAAACCCAATAATTTGCTAGTGATTTTGTATATTTGGGACTATTTGTGCTGGACTTTATATTCTTTTCAAACTTTTCCCATTAATAATGATCCCATTTTACGATATGTCATTTGACTTTCTGTCCAATGTCTAATTATAGCAGAGGGTATATTTAAAAGCTAAAACTCACGATCAAAATGAATAATTTTGACGTAATTATGCCATCAGCAGGTACAAGTGGCAAAAAATGGGAATTTTAGGAAATAGTTGTGATTCAAATTTGTAAGTGTGATTTGGTCATTACTCAACTCTAGGGCGGGGCGAGCCGAGTCGAGCTCGAACTTAGGGTGTTCGAGCTTGAGCTCGAGCTCGAGCCCTTAACGAGTTGAGTCGAGCTTGGCTTGTTAGATAAACGGACTTGAAATCGAGTTCGAGCTCGTTAAGGCCTCGAGCTCGAACCTTAAGGAGTCGATCTCGAGTTTTAACAAGCCAAATTATAAAAAATTATATAAAGAATCTATTTTCGAGCCTTAACGAGTCTTATCGAGCCGAGCTCGCCAGCTCGAGCTCGGTTCGTTAAGGCCTCAAACTCGAGCCTTAACGAGCCAAGCTCGAGCCGAACCGAGTCAGACTTGTTTAATTTAACATCACTCCCACCATTTCATGTTCAAAGCTTCACTTTTGAAAATCAAAATTAATGTTGATATCTAATTGGTTTTTATTTTTTGGGTACAAGATATCTAATTGTTAAATGAGCCGAACTTATGATCTCATTTTATTCACTCTTAATTTTTTTTTTTTCAAAATATTCATCTATATCTTCAATGAAAAGAATTATTAATAGAAAAAAATATTCTTAATTATTTTATGACATTTATTATTTTGAAAACGATATCTCCTTAATTTATTAGTTATCAGCTAAATATTTTCCAAAGTGAACGTCAAATTTGGGTGTGGGCTTTTGGCCCATTTTCCCGTGTGGCACTAATTCCTGAGCTGAATGAACGAATTATTGCACAAAAATCTGGGCTACATTATTGGAACTTGAAAGAATAGATTACAGAAATGTGGGCTCCACCACGCGTGGTTTATATACGGCCCACACGTGACATGGGGATCCAGATAAGTTGAATCGTGTCACATACTACTAATTTCTAACTAATTTTTCATCAATTTGCATAAATATAACAACTTAAATTTAAATCGGATGAAATTATTTTTTTCCATTTAAATTTTGGAATTTAATTTTTACATAGTATTTTTTTTTTTTAATCAAAAGAATTATTCTCGACTGTGGGTTGTCAGATGTCTTCTAAGCTTGTGATTCCATACTGGAAAATTGTTTATTATTATATTTTCAATTAATATTTATGTCATCGAAGTTTTAAAAAGAATATGAAAATTACAATTCATTCGCATCTCTATTTTGTTCTCTGAAAATTGTGCCTAACACAACTAAAAAATATAATAGAAATTATTATTACATTTCTTTTAATAAAAACACTATTTAGACACTCGTATATTTTCAAATTACAAATTTTATAATTAAACGTTTTATTGTTTTAATCTCATATCAATTTTAATCATTACATTGTTATCTCATATATATTCACACTTTTAAATTTATCTCATCGTTTTAAATAATACCTTTTCACCTTTCCATCTCACTTTTTAGACAGACAGTATATATTTTTTATAAAAAAAATTCTGATATACAATTGCACTCGGGTAACTTTATTTAATTTGAATAATATAAAGCTTTTATATATTTCTTGTCATATGTACACTAGTACAACGCCTGTGTATTATACGGGTGCTTGGTAATTTTTTCCTTAAAATCTAAAATAATGAGAAAAAATAGCTTTTTATAAATATATATATTATTATATATTTAGTACGACACTTTTATTTGTGCGACTTACATGTGTTACATTATAATAATTTTTTAACTTACAACATATAACTACATTAAACATAATATATGAATTGAGAAATAATTTTATTTTTCTAATGAATTTTAATAAATATTATTATTTTTTATTATTATAAAGATAAATATAATTTATTTATTTCATATATACAATATGGATGTCAAATCAAAGATCATCAAAAGATGATTAATTTGATATATTATATATGTAAAACCGATACGAAATACATAAGTTATCGACTTTTAAAATACATTTACAATTCAATAGCTAATTGAAGGAAACAAATCAAAAGTCAGGGATATATTAGTCACTTAGTGTCTCAGTATGTAATTATAAAGAAATAAAGAGTTATACAAAACATGATTCTTCGCCAAGTAGGATTCCGAAGCACCAGAAACAACCACGTAGGCTCAGCGCATTCGGGAATTATATACAGGGGAGGGGATTAGATATGTTAGGGAAAAAAAAAAGGTACGTTAGGTATGAAAAAAGACTATAACACGCCACTCGATTTGTCCAAATAAAAGTAGTTAGAATTTGCTTCATTTTCGTGAATTTGTATCCAGAAAATACACTTGCAGCCAGTATACTTTTATGATAAATGCTAACGTACCGTTACAAAACCATTCTGTTGGGGTTTGTAACTGTTAAATCATCATGCAACTGTCAGAAATAGTTGATCTAACTGTTACAAAATCCAGATGGAATGGTTCTGTAACGGTGTCTATTAATAAATCTTCATACTTTGTTCTAGAATTCGACATACATATAGCCTTTTATTTTCTTTTCATTAATCTCTTCATGCGAAGACAAAGAACATGCATGTATCGCGTGATCTTACTATATGTTTCACTTAATAATAATAATAAAAAAAAATAAAAAAAAAATAGAGAGAGATTTTCCTTTCGGCCTTTACTTTGAGTAGTTGGAGGTTAAATCACGGGTTTGGATAAACATATTTATTGTGAAAATATTTACTAGGTCAGTTTTGATAGAAATATGTTATTCCATATACTCGAATTTGCTCTATATTTGAATTATGTGTATTTGAGGGATGATTTTGTAGTCAACGGATATAGAATATTCAATTCTAGGTGAACGCGCGTCGCAACGCGGCAAATTTAAATTTATAAAGTATCCTTAACTAACCTCTACTAACTAGTAGTAGTGGCGAGTAAAAGTCGATCCCACGAGGAGCAGGAATTAAGTCGTGACAATTTCCGTATTAATCGAACTAAACTAAGAAAGCAAATAAATATGGGGGGATTGATTTTATAAAAATAAAAACAACAAAATAAAATAAAAATCAAATGAAATAAGAGAAGTCCAGTTTTCGGTTCAGTTATCACCCAAATCTCAATCTACCATTAATTAATTTCGACGTTTTTTTTAAATTGCTAACGAATTACCGACCCTAGCTAACAACAAGCTCTGTTAACCGAATTTTCCCTTACATAATATTTAGTCGAAATAAGCTCTTCGACCAAGCCTAACTAGCGGACAACATAGAATAAGCTCTCTAGATTTAATTCACTAGCAGCATTAATCTCTAGGAAAATAGATCAATCTAAGCAATGGACTCAAAATCTCGGACCATTTAACATATGTTCATGCTACCCTAGAGATGCACGACCCCTAGTTTACTACTAACGAAACGAGACAATAACAATTACGGATTAAAGTCTCGAATCTAGCAATTAAACTATGAATATTCAACCTAGCTGGCCAAACTAAATCAAACACCATAATTTATGAACATTATAAATAGATAACATTATACGGAAATGTTACGGCCCGTTACGGAATCGAATTCTATGTATATACAACTTCTGAAGGAATGTGAATACATTATACGGAAATGTTACGGCCCGTTACGGAACCAAGTCGCGAGAGTTTGTAACCGTTACATCATCATATAACTGTCAGATTTATAATGATCTAACAATTACAAACCCGACGAAATGGTTCTATAACGAGACCGTAGCATTTTCCTATATTATAATAATAAGCCATAGAAAAACTTACGGCTTTTACTAGTTAGTTACAGTAGTGTCCTTATTTTCGTTTATCGTATTAATCTGTATTATTGAGTAAGAGGGCCATCTTAAAACCAAATAAAATAACTAGACAAATTGTACATTTATATGTTTCAAAATACAACATAAAACAAAGACTGCTGCCTTAATTTCTTTCAAGTAAAAAAATACACACACTACATCTATAATCGGGTCCCTTTAGCATAAGTTACAAATTGAGCAAGTGGAAACTATCCTGGGCTTCACCAACTAGAGACAAAACAGTGCCAGCAATATGTTTTGGGCTCAGCCCAGCTTCCTCTATCTGTTCACTTTGGGCCCCATGCTCTATATATCTGTCAGGCAGCACCATGGGCCTCCACTGATACAAATAAAATCAAGAAAATATGTAAATTAAACTTTAAATTATTTTCCTTGTATTATATATTCAAGTAATTTGGCTCATAATCTAGGCAAACTGTTTTTGGATTTTTGTGGTTAATTTTACCTTAAGATTGCCATCAAGCAAGCCATTCAAGCACAAGAAATGTGAAACATGTGCACTAAATCCCCCAACAGATCCTTCCTCAACAGTGATGAGAATCTCATGCTCCTTAGCAAGCTTCCTAATCAAATCCCCATCAAGAGGCTTGCAAAATCTTGCATCAGCCACACTCACAAACATTCCAACTCCCTTAAGAATATCAGCAGCTGCCAAACAACTCTGTACTATTGTTCCGAAGCCCAATATCGCCACTCGACTACCCTCCCGTAAAACTCTCCCCTTACCAATCTGTCGAATAAAACAAAAAATGTTTACGAAAAAAAAATAATAATGAATCGAAAGAGAAAAATCGAAACCCATATACCTCGATAGGAGTCCCTTTGTTGTTAAATGGAAGATGCGCTCCCACACCGTTTCCTCTCGGGAATCTGATGCAGCTTGGCCGATCATCAATCCTCGCAGCAGTCGCAATCATGTGCATGAGTTGGGCCTCGTCAGACGGGCCCATAACCACCATATTCGGCAAGCAAGCCATGAAAGTCGTGTCGAAGGCACCACAATGAGTGGGCCCGTCGGCACCCACCAGCCCTGCCCTGTCCATAACAAATCTCACTGGAAGCTTCTGAAGGTCCACATCATGAGCCACTTGATCGTACCCTCTCTGCAAAAAAGACGAGTAGATCGCGCAAAATGGCTTGAGCCCCTCGGCCGCTAAACCAGCAGCAAAAGTCACCGCATGCTGCTCGGCTATCCCCACATCGAAACATCTCTTCGGGAAAACATTTTCAAAAGCATTTAGCCCGGTCCCACCTCCCATAGCCGCATGGATAGCCACTATTTTTGGGTCCTCCTTAGCTTCGGCTATTAAAGAATCAGCGAAATATTGAGTGTACGAAAGCGTGCTCGATTTAGGCTTCGACTGTTTCCCGGTTTTTGAATCGAACCTCACCACACCGTGCATTTTGTCGGGTGCAGCTTGTGCTGGAGGGTATCCTTTTCCCTTCTCGGTTATAACGTGAATCAAAACGGGTCCTGAGGCCGGAATATCTTTAACCTTTTTGAGTATATGAACGAGATCTTCTATGTTATGACCGTCCACAGGGCCAATGTAGGAAATCCCGAGCTGCTCGAAAATGCTAGCCTCCGATTTTCTTCCGAATTTCCTTGTCATGCCCTGTTTCATGAAAGAATAAATTAGCATTTTATTTTCTATCGAAAGGAAAGAAAAATATATGGTAAAATTAGTTACTTTTGCAGCTTCACCGATTTTCCGGCTGGATTGTAACTTTCTCAGGGCTTTGCTTAAAGCCCCGACTGGCAGAGCAGGGCCATTAACAGTGGCCGTGGGGAGGGAGACTTGGTTGTTATCGTTCAAGATTATGATAAGATTCGAGTCGAGATAACCGGCATTGTTGATCGCCTCGTATGCCTGTCCAGCTGTCATTGCTCCATCTCCGATTATCGATATCACGTGGTTCTTCTTTCCCAATAAGTCCCTTCCAACCGCCATTCCTAATCAACAACAAATTTCAGTACAAAAAAACATTGCAAAATTTTTGAAGCATAATAATAGTAATAATAATATCTAACCTAAACCAGCTGAAATACTTGTTGAGCTATGGCCAACTCCAAATGCATCGTATACGCTTTCTTCCCTTTTGGGGAATCCTGATAGGCCCGATGTTTGCCTGATCGTTTGCATTCGAGCCCTTCTTCCCGTTAAAATTTTGTGCCCGTACGCCTGTTTTTATAGTATATGTAATGATATTAACAAGAATTGTACAAAATGAAGGGACTAAATTGACGAAAAATCCTTTCCATACCTGATGACCGACGTCCCATATAATTTTATCTTCAGGCGAGTCGAACACGTGATGAATTGCAACCGTAAGCTCGGAAACACCTAAACTTGAGCTCAAATGGCCCCCAGTTTTCGACACAGTGTACACAATCTCTTCCCTTAGTTCGCCGGCCAGAGTTTCTAATTCCTGAAAAGAAGTTAAACGAGGCTGATTATATCAACATTTTTCCCAAAAAAAAGATCATAGATTTAGAATTTTGTAAAGAGTTAGCTATATATATGTGTGTGTGTGTGTGTGTGTGTGTGTGTGTGTGTGCATTCACCTCAAGAGTAAGATTCTTCATGTGAATGGGATAGTTTATAGTGTCCAATATAGGAGTCGATGGCTTTTCTCCGCTGAAACTAAGATTTTCCGAATACTTTCGCACTTTCATATCTTCCGTCTTCACACGACTATCGATACTGTGATGTTTAACAGCTGCCGCCATTACAGAGAACTGAAAAAAATGAGGAAATAAAACACGTAAGCACGAAGCGTAAACTTAAACCTGTTGAAAGTTCATAATGCACAGACCTTTTGGATTTTGATTTGAAGATTGGCTGCAGAAGAAGATGAAAGGCCTTGATGAAGATGATGATGATGATCACAATTGTTCAATGCAAGAATGTTGTTCTTGATAACTCCACAAGAAGCCATTGTTAATGTAATCCTGAGCTAATATATATATATATATATATATAAAGAGACTAAGGTTTTTGAATGAGAAAGTTTTGTAGTGGTTTGAATTAAGATTGGAGGTTGTTATGATGCCCTTTTATAGATAGGAAAAATATTATCAAATGAAATGTGTAAATTAAAAAGATGTGACGTCTGCATTATTGGAAACAAAAAGTCCACTATACGAGTCTTCCATAGTTGACTTTGGTCAATCTAATTATTTAAGTGATTAATTTTAGCTGATTGTGCATAGTGCATACGCGTTTGAATCTAAAAACTAGTCACTTTATTTTATACTAATAATATGTTGTGATTTTTTACTTCAATTTCCCACGTATTGAAATTACTGTAATAACTTAATTTTATAATATATCTTTGTTGTACTCTTATTTATACTAGTACAACACCGTGTATTACACGAGTGCTTGCTAAATTTTTTTCTTAAAATCTAAAATTAATGAGAAAAAGTAGTTTGAAAATTTAAACAACTTTTATAAGAATATATATATTATTATATATTTATTATGATACTTTTTATTTGTGCAACTTACTTGTGTTATATTATATTAATTTTTTTTAACTTACAATATATAACTACATTACATATAAATATATCAATTGAGAAATAATTTTATTTTTCTAATGAATTTTAATAAATATTATTATTTTTTATTATTATAAAGATAAATATAATTTATTTATTTCATATATACAATATGGATGTCAAATCGAAGATTATCAAAAGATTATTAATTTGATATATTATATATGTAAAACCTATAAGAAATACAAAAGTTATCAACTTTTAAAATACATTTATAATTCAATAGCTTATTGAAGGAAACAAATCAACTTTTAAAATACATTTATAATTCAATAGCTTATTGAAGGAAACAAATTATATCAAAATTCAGGGATATATTAGTCACTTAGTGTCTCAATATGTAAAATTACAAGGAATTAAAGGGTTATATTAGTAAAAGTGATATTAAAATACCTAAGTTAGCTAAATAATATTTATGGAATACCCGAACCTAGATTATTAATTATTAATATATCAATATTATTTATCCAAACCTACTTACGAAGCATGATTCTTTGTCAAATAGGATTTCGAAGCACCAGAAGCAGCCACGTAGGCTCAACGCATTCGAGAATTATATATAGGGAGGATTGTTCTTAAAGTATTTAATTTTTACATGAAAGTATTTATATTTATTGAAAAAGTATAAAAGTTGTTGATTTTAAAGTTATGTGAGGTGAAAATTAAAATATTATTATATAAAAATATAATATTACATTATGGTTGTCACTCACGTGTATATTATTATATAAAATTTTATGTTATTTATCATCATTCATTACAATATTAATAGATTTTGTACCGATTAATTTTTCAAGTTTTTTTTTTAATTAAATGCCTATAAAAATTGCTTAGGCCGCCGTAATTGTTCAACTTTTGGGAGTCTCAAATACTTATTGCTTGTTCTACAATAATTCATATCTATGATCTTATCTAAGTTTTATAGGTGGATCACTGAGACTGATTCATAATTCTACTATGAGCTAGCAGTTTGACAAAATAAAAATTAAAATGTTATGGCCTAATAATTTTAGTTTGTTTAAATTTGACCAGTCCTTGTATTAATAGGTTATTAGTGATGCTTATTCTTATTTCACATTATGAAAGAGATTAATATTACTCATTTTTGGTGTATACAATGCTATACTTGTTATTTTATATTCTAATATTTAGTCTTACATATATTTTTTAAATGTCATAAAACTACTCTATTTTTCTTTGATACATATAAAATGATAAATAATTAATATATATATATATATATATATATATATATATATATATATATATATCAATGTTACTTTATAAAATTCTAGGTTTTATATTTTTGTTAATGCAATTTGATTAAAAACCAGTATTCGATTATGTGCACATATAAAAATATTAATAAAATATTATAAGTTTACAATTGTATTATATTTTAAAATTTTGAACATTAGAAAAAATTAACAGTACAAAGAATATTTAATTTCATATTAATCGCTATGTTGATTAGATAAAATGTAATGAATAATGTAATTTTATACATTTGAGGGATCATAACATTAGTTCATAAATATTAAATTTACTATTACAACAATTGCTTATGCGATTTTAGGTCTGACCACATGATTAAAACCAATTAGTTACTCAAAAAAAAAATAAATCATTTAATGAGAAAATAATAATATTTTTTAGAATAAATAAATTAAATAAATATTTCACAATATAATTTTAATGCTTGTGTAACTTTCACAGTTTGAATGTAGTTAGTTAGTTAGTTTCGATAATAACTAGTATATGATGAAATAGTTAAAAAAGTACAATTATTACTCAGTTAATATAAAATGTAATATTTTTATGTTTAATTAAAAAAAATGAAACAAATTAAGATAGTGCTTATACTTTTTTTTTTTTTTTTCACACCAAAGAAAAATTGCTTGAGTCTAATATTAATTTAATGGCTACCCATTTTTCTCAATAATTGAATTTGATGTGATTTGTTGGTCTTCCTTTTGTCGTTATTACGTACTTCCAAAGAATAAACAAATGAGAGCCTTGCATTACCCACTACCAACTTACATACAATTTATGTCTCATTTGATCTTTGAATATCATATTCTTTCATGTGTGAATGTTTTTATTTTTATTTTTATTTTTAAATCCAGAAGGGAACGTGTAACATGTGATGTACGTAAATGTAACGTGGAGTTTTGGGTGGTTGTGATTTTTTCGAATTTTCGACAAAAATCAAAACCAAACGTAGTCAGAGGTGGAGTTAGGATTCAAAATGTTCTCGGGCTAAAGTCACTCGGGCTGAACCTGTAGAATTGTAGAACATGTAGAAGCCACCCGGGCATAAATTAAATAAAATTTGTGGAAGCCACCCGAGCTGAAGCCTAAGTACAAATACATGTAGCTATGCCCCTGAACGTAGTTGTATTTCTATCTGAAATCGCCATTATAATATACTTTCAAAAATAAGCGATGATCTTGATTGAAACCATGCTAATTGCTAAGTGATGTAGGCCTAAATTCCACTATTTGTAATTCGTTTTAACATTTTTATTATTTTCTACACTTCATATTCCGTTTCATTATTGATGTTTGATACGTGAGAAACCTTGTATTATTTTGTGTTTTAATTTATATATTTGAGTATTTATTGTAATATTCAAGTTTTTTCACGTATTTTATTTTGTGAACGGAGATACACCAATATTCAGATTTTGTGTTATTATTTTGCAGTTCATATGCATATTTAATGATGTGGCAGCTAAGTAAGCGATGACATGGCCGGAAATTGATGACTGGGTGTGGCAATGTTAGAGGATTAATTCACAGATTTTTCACTGGGACCTTTGGACGTGAAACAGAGGTTGAAGACCAAGGAGTTTGAAGAGAGATTTTTCTGCTAGAAGATAACTTAGCCGTGAATCACGTGATCAAGGAGTTTGTTCTTATTTATTTGTTTTGCTTTATTAATTGAAGACAAGGGATAATTATTATTGTTTTGAGCTAAACACTTATTTCGATTCTAAGACGTTGAATCCTCGATGACTATGTTCGATTAATGTAATTTATTTTGTTTTACTCGTCGTATGAAATTATTTGTGTTATTCCAGTTTTATGTCATAATGTGTGATTTTTAATCTAGTTTGATCACCTAAGTTAGGAATTGCATGTTGATTGCTAGATTTGAGGCTTCGATCCGTAATTGTCGTCTCTCTTATTTCGTTTGTAGCAAGTAATAGTCGTGCACTGTTAAAGATAACACAACATAAGTTACATGAATCGAGCTTGTGTGTTTATGGCTTAGATCTGTCTATTTTCCTATATTCTAATGCAACTAGAGGATTAAATTAGGAGATCTTATTCCGAGTTGTTTGCTAGTTAGATTTAATTGAAGAGCTTGTTTCGATTAAGTAAAATTAAAGAAAAATTCGGGCAGTAGAGTTTATTGCTTTTTAGGACATGTAGTTTTAGAAGACGAGTGAGACTTGAAAAATGCACTAACTGGACTAGTTATTCGAGGGTGTAAACCGACCTAGGGCCGATTCCATTCTCATATTTGATATATTATTTGTTTATTTTTGGTTTCATTATCTTTTGCATTTTAATTATTCATCTCTAGTTTCAGTTTAATTTATTGTTTTGCTAGTGTTTCATTTTAAATCAAATTCTCCCTCTTCCGTTTTAACTTTAATCTAATTAATATAATAATCACGATTTATACCACACTCTCTGTTGGATCGACTTTTGCTCGTCACTACTACTAGTTAATAGGGGTAAATCGAGAAAAATTATAAATTCAAAATTTGTCGTTTAACGACACACGGTCAATTTCTAATTAGTTTAATTTAGGGCTTTTGGCCTTCGTATAGAGACATCTAATATTTTGTTTTATAATACATAATTCCTTTTTTGGAAGTATAAACATGTGTTTTCTACATTTTATCGTGTTAACCTACAAAACTATAAACTACGGAAAAATATAAAAAGTTAGTTAAAAGTACAAACAGTTGGACTAATTAAATTAAAATGATTGGAATTAAGAAAAATAAAATCAATGATTCTACAAGCCGCGTCGGTACATTATTTGTTTTATTTATTTGTTTAATTTATTTTGTTGAACTCGTGTTTATCACAACATAAGCATTTATCTCTGTTCATTGGAAAAAACGTGTAAACTGATAATTAATTGATATCACAATTTCTCACAAAAAAACGTGTAAACTGATAATTAATTGATATTGTTGTAAATATTAAGTTGTGGACATTACCTAGATATAGGATTTGTAGGCATGGGCCAGGAGCCCATTAGGTATTTACTCATGTACATTATATTCCCTTATATATAGGGCTCAAGTGAATGGATAAGAAGATGGGGTTTTACGGCGTATCTCTTCTCTCTTATTCTCTTCTTCTTCTACTGTTTCTATCTTTGTCTATTTTACACATAGATTTTACATATTGTCAATCTATATTACAACACGTTATCAGCACGAGTACTCTACCATCTAAGCGAATAGTGGTGGCATCAAGACGAAGGGGCAGTCAAGGTATTATCTCAACAGTTTTCTGCTATAAGATCGATCAAGCCCGTATGATTATCAAGATCACAAATTATTTCGTCTTCTGCATCAAGTAAGTGTTTCGTATACACTAAATTGTTTATTCAAGATGCATGATTATTATTTTGAATATATTATTTTGTGGATCTTTCTAGTACCTGATGTTTTTCTTCTTTAACTGTGAACTGTGAACAAGTGTGATGCTTTCAAACAATTTATCAAACGACTTTAGCAACCAAACCGAACTTGAACGTCATCCAATTCAACACCGATCTACAGCTCGACTTATGGCCAAATAAAAATTTTTATAGGAAAAGTAAAAGGCAATTCCATTTAATTTTATTTTGTTTCTTTTCTTTCTCCAATTTTCTCTACCGACGCAAAACGTATTT
>CACSLK010004199.1:378859-400556 GCA_902706635.1 Striga hermonthica
AACACGCCACTCGATTTGTCCAAATAAAAGTAGTTAGAATTTCCTTCATTTTCGTGAATTTGTATCCAGAAAATACACTTGCAGCCAGTATACTTTTATGATAAATGCTAACATACCGTTACAAAATCATTCTGTCGGGGTTTGTAACTGTTAGATCATCATGCAACTGTCAGAAATAGTTGATCTAACGGTTACAAAATCCAGATGGAATGGTTCTGTAACGGTGTCTATTAATAAATCTTCATACTTTGTTCTAGAATTCGACATACATATAGCCTTTTATTTTCTTTTCATTAATCTCTTCATGCAAAGACAAAAGAACATGCATGTATCGCGTGATCTTACTATATGTTTCTCTTAATAATAATAATAAAAAAAAAAAAAAAATAGAGAGAGATTTTCCTTTCGGCTTTTACTTTGAGTAGTTGGAGGTTAAATCACGGGTTTGGATAAACATATTTATTGTGAAAATATTTACTAGGTCAGTTTTGATAGAAATATGTTATTCCATATACTTGTTTTTGCTCTATATTTGAATTATGTGTATTTGAGGGATGATTTTGTAGTCAACCGATATAGAATATCCAATTATAGGGAGATGCTACGGTCCGTCACGGAATCATTCCGTCAGAATTTGTAGCCGTTACATCAACTATATATCCTCGACGGTTACATTATAATCTAACAGTTACAAACCTCGACGGAATGATTCCTTAACGGGACCATAACATTTCTCCCAATTATAGTGTTGTGAGAAGACGAGACAATAGATACCTTTTAACGAGTAAATTCACTTATCTTGAAAAAGAAATTTTATCATTTTTAGGAGGATTTTACCTTTGTAAATTATGTTTCGACCATCTAGACCTATGGCTATATATGGATAATTTACCTTTGTAAATTATTAAGTTTCACAAGTTTAATTATGTAGTATCACTATTCTTCAAGTTCTACCGAAAATCGAACTCTTTGTATATACAACTTCTGAAGGAATTTGAATACATTATAGGGAAATGTTACGGCCCGTTACGGAACCATTTCGCGGGGGTTTATAACCGTTACATCATCATGTAACCGTCAGATATAAATGATCTAACGATTACAAACTGATGGAATGGTTCCGTAACGGGATCGTAGCATTTCCCTACGTTATAATAATAAGACTTAGAAAAACTTATGGCTTTTACTAGTTAGTTACAGTAGTGTCCTTATTTTCGTTTATCGTATTAATCTGTATTATTGAGTAAGAGGGTCATCTTAAAACCAAATAAAATAACTAGACAAATTGTACATACATTTATATGTTTCAAAAAACTGAATAAAACAAAGACTGTTGCCTTACTTTCTTTCAAGTAAAAAAAATACACACACTACATCTATAATCGGGTCCCTTTAGCATAAGTTACAAATTGAGCAAGTGGAAACTATCCTGGGCTTCACCAACTAGAGACAAAACAGTGCCAGCAATATGTTTTGGGCTCAGCCCAGCTTCCTCTATCTGTTCACTTTGGGCCCCATGCTCTATATATCTGTCAGGCAGCACCATGGGCCTCCACTGATACAAATAAAATCAAGAAAATATGTAAATTAAACTTTAAATTATTTTCCTTGCATTATATATTCAAGTAATTTGGCTCATAATCTAGGCAAACTGTTTTTGGATTTTTGTGGTTAATTTTTACCTTAAGATTGCCATCAAGCAAGCCATTCAAGCACAAGAAATGTGAAACATGTGCACTAAATCCCCCAACAGATCCTTCCTCAACGGTGATGAGAATCTCATGCTCCTTAGCAAGCTTCCTAATCAAATCCCCATCAAGAGGCTTGCAAAATCTTGCATCAGCCACACTCACAAACATTCCAACTCCCTTAAGAATATCAGCAGCTGCCAAACAACTCTGTACTATTGTTCCGAAACCCAATATCGCCACTCGACTACCCTCCCGTAAAACTCTCCCCTTACCAATCTGTCGAATAAAACAAACAATGTTTACGAAAAAAACGATAATAATGAATCGAAAGAGAAAAATCGAAACCCATATACCTCGATAGGAGTCCCTTTGTTGTTAAATGGAAGATGCGCTCCCACACCGTTTCCTCTCGGGAATCTGATGCAGCTTGGCCGATCATCAATCCTCGCAGCAGTCGCAATCATGTGCATGAGTTGGGCCTCGTCAGACGGGCCCATAACCACCATATTCGGCAAGCAAGCCATGAAAGTCGTGTCGAAGGCACCACAATGAGTGGGCCCGTCGGCACCCACCAGCCCTGCCCTGTCCATAACAAATCTCACTGGAAGCTTCTGAAGGTCCACATCATGAGCCACTTGATCGTACCCTCTCTGCAAAAAAGACGAGTAGATCGCGCAAAACGGCTTGAGCCCCTCGGCCGCTAAACCAGCAGCAAAAGTCACCGCATGCTGCTCGGCTATCCCCACATCGAAACATCTCTTCGGGAAAACATTTTCAAAAGCATTTAGCCCGGTCCCACCTCCCATAGCCGCATGGATAGCCACTATTTTTGGGTCCTCCTTAGCTTCGGCTATTAAAGAATCAGCGAAATATTGAGTGTACGAAAGCGTGCTCGATTTAGGCTTCGACTGTTTCCCGGTTTTTGAATCGAACCTCACCACACCGTGCATTTTGTCGGGTGCAGCTTGTGCTGGAGGGTATCCTTTTCCCTTCTCGGTTATAACGTGAATCAAAACGGGTCCTGAGGCCGGAATATCTTTAACCTTTTTGAGTATATGAACGAGATCTTCTATGTTATGACCGTCCACAGGGCCAATGTAGGAAATCCCGAGCTGCTCGAAAATGCTAGCCTCCGATTTTCTTCCGAATTTCCTTGTCATGCCCTGTTTCATGAAAGAATAAATTAGCATTTTATTTTCTATCGAAAGGAAAGAAAAATATATGGTAAAATTAGTTACTTTTGCAGCTTCACCGATTTTCCGGCTGGATTGTAACTTTCTCAGGGCTTTGCTTAAAGCCCCGACTGGCAGAGCAGGGCCATTAACAGTGGCCGTGGGGAGGGAGACTTGGTTGTTATCGTTCAAGATTATGATAAGATTCGAGTCGAGATAACCGGCATTGTTGATCGCCTCGTATGCCTGTCCAGCTGTCATTGCTCCATCTCCGATTATCGATATCACGTGGTTCTTCTTTCCCAATAAGTCCCTTCCAACCGCCATTCCTAATCAACAACAAATTTCAGTACAAAAAAACATTGCAAAATTTTTGAAGCATAATAATAGTAATAATAATATCTAACCTAAACCAGCTGAAATACTTGTTGAGCTATGGCCAACTCCAAATGCATCGTATACGCTTTCTTCCCTTTTGGGGAATCCTGATAGGCCCGATGTTTGCCTGATCGTTTGCATTCGAGCCCTTCTTCCCGTTAAAATTTTGTGCCCGTACGCCTGTTTTTATAGTATATGTAATGATATTAACAAGAATTGTACAAAATGAAGGGTCTAAATTGACGAAATATCTTTTCCGTACCTGGTGACCGACATCCCATATAATTTTATCTTCAGGCGAGTCGAACACGTGATGAATTGCAACCGTAAGCTCGGATACACCTAAACTTGAGCTCAAATGCCCCCCGGTTTTCGACACAGTGTACACAATCTCTTCCCTTAGTTCGCCGGCCAGAGTTTCTAATTCCTGAAAAGAAGTTAAACGAGGCTGATTATATCAACATTTTTTGGAAAAAAAGATCAATCGATTTCGAATTTTGTAAAGAGTTAGCTATATATATATGTGTGTGTGTGTGTGTGTGTGTGTGCAACACCTCAAGAGAAAGATTCTTCATGTGAATGGGATAGTTTATAGTGTCCAATATAGGAGTCGATGGCTTTTCTCCGCTGAAACTAAGATTTTCCGGCGACTTTCGCACTTTTATACCTTCCGTCTTCACACGACTGTCGATACTGTGATGTTTAACAGCTGCTGCCATTACAGAAAACTGAAAAACATAAGGAAAAAAAACACGTAAGCACGATGCATAAACTTAAACCTGTTGAAAGTTCATAATGCACACATACCTTTTGGATTTTGATTTGAAGATTGGCTGCAGAAGGAGATGAAAGGCCTTGATGAAGATGATGATGATCACAATTGTTCAATGCAAGAAAGTTGTTTTTCATAACTCCACAAGAAGCCATTGTTAATGTAAGAGAGCTAAGGTTTTTGAATGACAAAGTGTTGTAGTGCTTTGAATTAAGATTGGAGGTTTGTTATGATGCCCTTTTATAGATAGGAAAAATATTATATTTATCAAATGAAATGTGTAAATAAAAGAGATGTGACACCTGCATTATTTTTTTTTGGTACAGGGACCTTTCGGTTTCTGGATCCACAGAGAAACCGAGACCACTGGTTAAGCTGGAAGAGATCCAAGCCATCTCATCCAAGCGCTACCCAAGCCATCTCCCTGCATTATTGGAAACAAAAAAGTCCACTATATGAGTCTTCCATAGTTGACTTTGGTCAATCTAATTATTTAAGTGATTAATTTTAGCTGAGGGTGAAAATTAAGATATCATTAAATTTTATGTGAGTAGTTTAATATAATAAGTATTACATTATGGTTGTCACTCATGTGTATATTATTATGTAAAATTTATGTCATTTATCATCATTCATTACAATATTATTAGATTTTGTACCGCTTAATTTTTCAAGTATTTATAAATTCCCTCGATTAATTAAAGTCTGAATTTATTTTTTTTATTTTAACTAAATGCCTATAAAAATTGCTTAGGCCGCCGTAATTGTTCAACTCTTGGGAGTCTCAAATACTACAATACATAGGGTTTATTATTATTATTACTCTCTGGATATTTATTGTTTGTTCTACAATAATTCATATCTATGATTTTATCTAAGTTTTATAGGTGGATCACAGAGACATAGTTTTATTATGAGCTAGCAGTTTGACAAAATAAAAATTAAAATGTTATGGCCTAATAATTTTAGTTTGTTTAAATTTGACCAGTCCTTGTATTAATAGGTTACTAGTGATGCTTATCCTTATTTCACATTATGAAAGAGATTAATATTACTCATTTTTGGTGTATACAATGCTAAACTTGTTATTTTATTCTAATATTTACTCTTTACATATATTTTTTAAATGTCATAAAACTACTCTATTTTTCTTTGATACATATATAATGATAAATATTTAATATATATATATATATATATATATATCAATGATACTTTATAAAATTCAAGGTTTTATATTTTTATTAATGCAATTTGATTAAAAACCAATATTCGATCCTGTGCACGTATAAAAATAAAAATAAAATATTATAAGTTTATAATTGTATTATATTTTAAAATTTTGAACATTAGAAAAAATTAACAATACAAAAAATATTTAATTTCATATTAATCGCTATGTTGATTGGATAAAATGTAATGAATAAAGTAATTTTATAATTTTGAGGGATCATAACATTAGTTCATAAATATTAAATTTACTACTACAACAATTGCTTATGCGATTTTAGGTCTGACCACACATTTAAAACCAATTAGTTACTCAAAAAAATCATTTAAATGAGAAAATAATAATATTTTTTAGAATAAATAAATTAAATAAATATTTCACAATATAATTTTAATGCTTGTGTAACTTTCACAGTTTGAATGTAGTTAGTTAGTTAGTTTCGATAATAACTAGTATATGATGAAATAGTTAAAAAAGTATAATTATTACTCAGTTAATATAAAATGTAATATTTTTATGTTTAATTAAAAAAAAAGTGAAACAAATTAAGATAGTGCTTATACTTTTTTTTTTCACACCAAAGAAAAATTGCTTGAGTCTAATATTAATTTAATGGCTACCCATTTTTCTCAAGAGTAATGCTACAAGTACATAATAGTGTACATAATGGTGTACATAACACTCACATTGAGTGGGACCCACTAAAAATAAAAATCAAATGGACCCCACTCAATGTGAGTGTTATGTAAACCATTATGTACACTATTATGTACTTGTAGCATTACTCTTTTCTCAATAATTGAATTTGATGTGATTTGTTGGTCTTCCTTTTGTCGTTATTACGTACTTCCAAAGAATAAACAAATGAGAGCCTTGCATTACCCACTACCAACTTACATACAATTTATGTCTCATTTGATCTTTGAATATCATATTCTTTCATGTGTGAATGTTTTTATTTTTATTTTTATTTTTAAATCCAGAACGGAACGTGTAACATGTGATGTACGTAAATGTAACGTGGAGTTTTGGGTGGTTGTGATTTTTTCGAATTTTCGACAAAAATCAAAGCCAAACGTAGTCAGAGGCAGAGCTAGGATTCAAAATGTTTTCGGGCTAAAGTCACTCGGGCTGAACCTGTAGAATTGTAGAACCTGTAGAAGCCACCCGGGCATGAATTAAATAAAATTTGTGGAAGCCACCCGAGCTGAAGCCCAAGTACAAATACATGTAGCTATGCCCCTGAACGTAGTTGTATTTGTATCTGAAATCGCCATTATAATATACTTTCAAAAATAAGCGATGATCTTGATTGAAACCATGCTAATTGCTAAGTGATGTAGGCCTAAATTCCACTATTTGTAATTCGTTTTAACGTTTTTATTATTTTCGACATTTCATATTCCGTTTTATTATTGATGTTTGATACGTGAGAAATCTTGTATTATTTTGTGTTCTAATTTATATATTTGAGTATTTATTGTATTATTCAAGTTTTCTCACGTATTTTATTTGTGAACGGAGATACACCAATATTCAAATTTTGTGTTTTTTTGCAGTTTTTATGCATATTAATGATGTGGCAGCTAAGTAAGCGATGACGTGGTCGAAAATTGATGACTGGGTGTGGCAATGTTATAGGATTTATTCAGGGATTTTTCACTGGGACCTTTGGACGTGAAACAGAGGTTGAAGACCAAGGAGTTTGAAGAGAGATTTTTCTGCTAGAAGACAACTTAGCCGTGAATCACGTGATCAAGGAGTTTGTTCTTATTTATTTGTTTTGTTTTATTAATTGAAGACCATGGATAATTATTATTGTTTTGATTATTTAGCTATGCTTAGCTAAACACTTATTTCGGTTCTAAGACGTTGAATCCTCGATGACTATGTTCGATTAATGCAATTTATTTTGTTTTACTTGTTGTATGAAATTATTTGTGTTATTCCAGTTTCATGTCATAATGTGTGATTTTTAATCTAGTTTGATCACCTAAGTTAGGAATTGCATGTTGATTGCTAGATTTGAGGCTTCGATCCTTAATTGTCGTCTCTCTTATTTCGTTTGTAGCAAGTAATAGTCGTGCACTGTTAAAGATAACACAACATAAGTTACATGAATCGAGCTTGTGTGTTTGTGGCTTAGATCTGTCTATTTTCCTATATTCTAATGCAACTAGAGGATTAAATTAGGAGATCTTATTCCGAGTTGTTTGCTAGTTAGATTTAATTGAAGAGCTTGTTTCGATTAAGTAAAAAAAAAAAAAAAAAATCGGGTAGTAGAGTTTATTGTTTTTTAGGACATGTAGTTTTAGAAGACGAGTGAGAAATGCACTAACTGGACTAGTTATTCGAGGGTGTAAACCGACCTAGGGCCGATTCCATTCTCATATTTGATATATTATTTGTTTATTTTCGGTTTCATTATCTTTTGCATTTTAATTATTCATCTCTAGTTTCAGTTTAATTTATTGTTTTGCTAGTGTTTCGCTTTAAATCAAATTCTCCCTCTTCCATTTTAACTTTAATCTAATTAATATAATAATATCACGATTTATACCACACTCTCTGTGGGATCCATTTTAACTTTAATCTAATTAAAATAATAATCACGATTTATACCACATTCTATGTAGGATCGACTTTTGCTCGCCACTACTACTAGTTAGTAGGGGTAAATCGAGAAATATTATAAATTCAAAATTTGTCGTTTAACGACACACGGTCAATTTCTAATTAGTTTAATTTAGGGCTTTTGGCCTTCGTATAGAGACATCCAATATTTTGTTTTATAATATATAATTCCTTTTTTGGAAGTATATACATGTGTTTTCTACATTTTATCGTGTTTATAAAAAGTTAGTTAAAAGTACAAACAATTGGACTAATTAAATTAAAATGATTGGAATTAAGAAAAATAAAATCAATGATTCTACAAGCCGCGTTCGGTACATTATTTGTTTTATTTATTTATTTAATTTATTTTGTTGAACTCGTGTTTATCACAACATAAGCATTTATCTCTGTTCATTGCAAAAAACGTGTAAACTGATAATTAATTGATATCACAATTTCTCACAAAAAACGTGTAAACTGATAATTAATTGATATCACAATTTCATGCCTAGAAAAAACGTGTTTAACATGAGTGGAAAAAACGTGTTTTATGAGAATTTCCTATCGTTTGAATAAAAAAAAAAAATGAATGGAATGTGATGTAATATAAGGGAGTCTATGGTCAGATGCACACACTATTAATGATTTATTCAAAAGTAGGGTATTGAGTTAAAAATATAATATTTATAACAAATAATGGGATTTTATGTACGCGTGTATGCCATCAATTTCCTAACAAGCGAGCTATTGTGTGTATTTATTTAAATGTTTGGATCAAATATATATGTAAAATTATTATTGCAACGCTTCAACTAAATTCATTGAAATACATATATAAAACAAACAGTTTGGCCACCACGAAAACAATTGAACGACACGGAATGTATGTGATGTCTCTTAGATATGAAACATTTTATTATTATTATTATTTGAATCAAATTGACATTATGAATGAAAAAAGAAGAATTATAAAAAATAAAACTAGTACGAATCCCGTGCGATGCACGGGTAACAGATATTTTTCAATATTATAAATTAAATTTTTTCTCATTAAATAATATTTATAAATTAAAATATATAGAATCAATATGTAATATAATTTACCTATATTAATTTATTAAAAATATTATATGAAACTTAAATAGTGCAAAATTACATAAAACATATCTATTTAAAATTAGTACACATCCCGTACCGTACTAATAACAAATTATATTACATTCATTTCATAATAAGTGCATTTTAGATTTTGTTTTTTTTTTTTCAGAAATTCGAGTTGACCACAATGTAATTCCATAAAATAATTATTTTGCTAAAATATTGTCATATATTTAAAAATATATGTGAATAATAAGTAATTTATAAAACTTATTTTTTTTTCATTAATACAACAAAATTATTTTTGTATAAGATGTCCAAATAAAAAAATTTAAGTAGTTGAGTAATTTGCTAAATTATAAATAATTGATTACTCCATTTACGTCCAAGTTAATATTGACTCGAAATTTATGAATAATTATTTATTTGAGTTTTAAATTGGAACTCAAATCTACACTACACAGTAATTTACCTTATCCACACACACACACACACACACACACATATCACAATTTTCTAGATTTATTGTCCGTTACCTTATTGTTCAAATTTATTAACTAATTCTCTAGAATTAAATTACAATTTTTAAATTTTATTAAGCAATATTTGTTCAAAGATCTTTCTGATTTTAAAGAAAAATACATACCAGTTTTTTAAATATCATCAATATCTTATAGCAATTTATTATGTGAATATGCTAAAATTTAAAAATCATATCACTTTGATATAGTAACAAATCAACTTAAAATTCGACTTTCATACTCATACCAAATAAAATTTATACCACATACTTTGTTTCCAAAATTTCCAAGTACATATACTTCTATCCATACTATTTAAATTTGAACATTTCATACCAAAATAAATCACCAATTGTGTACCATAATTTCGAACATTTTTTTTTTGGTACAGGGACCTTCCGGTTTCCGAATCCACAGGGAACCGACTAATCCGGAATCGAGCCGGGTAGGACCATAAGGGCGGCAAAGCTCTCCCTCAAGAGTTTTAACACTGCTGCATTCCCAGGACTCGAACTCGAGACCACTGGTTAAAAATGGTAATTAAATACCTCAAATAAAATTGTCCACTTTATACCAAAATAGGATTTATTAATTTTGTCAACTTTATACAATAAATTGACTAAATTAATTTTTAAAAGCGGGATTTTTTGAAAAAAAAAAAATTTTAAAAAAAATTACCAAGTTCAGTAGTTTTAAAATATTTAAGCGAGAGTTTATTTTCTATCTCAAATCTATCTATATATAAAAAGAATTACCATTTACTAAAAGTAGTAGCAAAAATTTAGGAAACATTTAATGCATACTATTTTTAGAAATTTTTTAAATATATGCATTAATTGCTTCTATTTATATGTTTTCAAAAAAGATCAAATAACATATGATAAAATAATTACTTAAATAAATTTATTAATATATGCAGTATTTTCATTGATACTTATTATAATAAATTAAAAGATTGATTTTCGTGATTCATGTTGACAATATTTTGGTCAAAATAAATATTATTTTATTAATATTTGTAATACTTTAATTGATATTCATTATAATAAATTACAAGATTGATTTTTGTGATCCATGTTGATAATATTTTGGTCAAGATAATATTACACCATATTTTAAGCTCTAACCATAATATTAGTGATTGGTCGAAAAAAGTGTGTATTTTATATATTTATTAGTGTATTTTTATATGCTTACTTTTATTGCACTTATATATTTTTCGACTCATTTATTTATTAGATGGATTCAAGTACTATGATATTTTTATGTCTTATTTTTAGGATATTGAAGTATTTTGTGGATGTGAAGTGATGGAAGGAAATTAACGCAGTCAATTATTGGAACACCAAATTCAACACCAATTAAGTTCATGGTTATAATTTGTTGAAAGATTAATTTGGGCTAAGTAATGGATTTACGTGGCCCAACATTATGGTGAATTATGTGGCAGGACAAGTTACTTGGGAGGAATTATTTGTTGGACAAAAATTAAAAGCAACCATATGAATTTAGGAAAAGAGGCAAGCAACAGAATAAGAATTGGGAGGTGCTTTTATTTTGGGAGCAGCCGCCACATACACGCACAGAGAGGAAAAAAACAGAGAACAGAAAAGAGAGAAGAAAGACACGCCGCAACAGAAGAAATTTGCGAGGAACCCGATCAATCGCGGAGGGAGGCCGCACTCGTACACGAGGGAGATAATTAATCTCTCTCTTTTATCTTTTTATTTTTATTCAGAATGTTAGGCTAGTTTTTATTTCTAGTTCCGGGGAAGTTGAACCCTACGACTTGACGATGTTTGATTGATTTACGTGGTTGATTATTAAGTTATCTTTTTGGAATTGTTTGTGTTATTTTGAATAATTAACCATGATGTGTTGAGTCTTATTTAGATTGATCACCTAGATTAGGCTTTTCATATCTACACCTGAATTAGGCCTTCAATCCGTAATTGTTGATGTGTTTAATTCGCAAGTGGTATCTGGAAGATGGTAACTACCGGGGATAACACGGCCTAAGTAAGTGAACGCGGTTGAGTTCACTACTTAGTCTAGCCTATTTTTCTAAATCGTAAAGCGGCTAATTGAATTAAATTTAGGAAGCGTATTCCTAGACTGTTCAAGAGGTCAGATTTAATCGTAGAGCGTCTCACGGTTAGATTAAAAATAAGGAAAAATTCGGGTAACAGACCGTGTCGTTGCCTAGGGCTAGTAATTTCATAAGATAACGAGATTTGAGACCAGAATTAATTAGATGAGTCAGTCGAGGGTGTAGACGGAACCGTGAACTAGAAATTTCTCTTATTTATTTTATTTTATTTTTATTTTTTTATTGTTTTGATTTCATTCTTAGATAGATTAGTTATTAATTCAAAATCCCCTCTTTTATTGCTTTAATAATAAATTCAATTAATACAAGAATATCACAATTTGGTTCACACTCCTCGTGGGATCGACCCTTGCTCGCTACTACTACTAGTTGGTAGAAGTAAGTTAAGGAAAAAATATAAATATTAATTTGACGCGTTGCGACGCGCGGTCAATTAGTTTTTTTCACAAATATTCACTTTTTATTCAAAAATATTTATGAAAAATCGTAACAAGTTAGGTAGAATTTTTTTTTTCCAAGTAAACAGACAAAATCAAGTTGGTGAATTAATCTTTGCCAATATATTTGTTTCCTAAGCTTTATTTTGTCAAATATAAAAATAAATCGTTCTTCAAATTAATATAATTTACCATTTCAGAGATAATGACCAAATACAATAAATAGTTTTACTAATGGTAAAAAATTAAAATTGAAACATATTAACTATTGTTTAGAATTTATTAGTATATTATTGGCACCCACGATTATATTTTTCTTATTTTGATTTATTTCTATAATTAAATTCTTGTAAAATATATTTTCATTAATGAGTATACTAAATAAAACATAAATCCTTATAATGCGAATTAGAAAAATCTTGATCATAGAGGGGATCGAGTTTTTGGTATTTTAAAATCAAAATTGTTTAATTAGTATACAAAATTAAATTTTAAAAATATGTGTATATTTTGTAAAATATTTATACACTATTTAATATTAAATTTATTTGCATATTTTAAATTGATTACACAAATAAATAATACCAACGTGCATTAAATATTTTTCATTACATAAAATAAAAAAAAAAAAAGACGTACAACTTCTATAACTTTATAAATAATAATGACATTATATGACATAAAGTGTATAATAAAATAATAATTAAGTATTATATGGTGAACAAGAATAAGTAAAATTGTTATTCTCTCTTATATCAAGGAATATATATATATATATATATATATATATATATACTAAAAATCAAATTTAAATTAGGATAAATGTGTTAGTGAAATAATATATTAATTATTTTTATATTTTAACTAAAAAAATAACGTTGATTAAAAGAGGTGCAAAATATATTATAACCTTATTGTTTATTATACTTAATGCTGAATAAAAGAGATGAAAAATATATGATAATCCTATTGCTTTATATACTTAAACGGAAAAAACATGTGAAAACAACTCTTTTAATATTTTTGTCCCGTGCATCGCACGGGGTACGTACTAGTAATCACAAACATTTATATATTTATATATATAGATTTCTTCCCAAATTAACTAATATAACACTATAAATTTGCATACAACAGTTAATATAGGGAAAATTTCAAAACTAGTCCCACAGGTATAGGGGGGTGACATTTTTGGTCCCAACGGAATTCAAAAAATATTAATAGTCCCGCAACTTTTAAAAAATAATCAAAAGTAGGACTTTTTTCAATTTTCCGGCCCGGTATGCCACGTGGCACACACGTGGCGGGACTATTTAAGATTTTATGAATTTTTTTGGGACCAAAAATGTCACCTCCCAAAACCTGTGGGACTAGTTTTGATTTTTTTTCCTTGCCATTGTACTCGCCACGTCAGATGAATGTGGCCACGTGGCATTCCACGTCGGAAAATTGAAAAAAGTCCTACTTTTGATCATTTTTTAAAAGCTGCGGGACTATTAATATTTTCTGGATTCCGTTGGGACCAAAAATGTCACCCCCCTATACCTGTGGGACTAATTTTGAATTTTTCCCGTTAATATATTTATGGTATAATGCTATTAATCAAAGTTTGTATCCACTTGAGTAAACTACAATCAAACATATTCCCATTTTAACTACAATAACACTATAAATTTGCATACAACAAACAGTTAATATATTTATGGTATAATGCTATTACATGTATTATTGGTATTAGCATACCTTTTAATCATTTTCAAAATTACATATTGATTGCCAAATATTTAATTTGGTAATAGGAATTTTGATTTTTTTTCTTGTTTTTCTTTACATTCTATAAAATAAATTAATATAAATAGAGTAATATATATGTGTGTATATATATCATTAATAATTAGTTATATTTAATATACAATTCACTCTATTTAAACTCGTTCTAGAAGAATATACAGAACACAGTAATCCAACATTTTATCTTCCTCATTATAATATTCATGATGCTAGTATAAAATCCTTTATTCCAACCTAACAAATAAGTAAATAGTATATATATAATATAAGAATCTCAGACATTTTATCACATCTCAACAAATGCTAAGCATTCATGGAAAATTGAAACATATATTTTTTTACAAATGAAACATGTGAGAATTGGTAAACTCATTTTTTGATGTGATTGTTTGTGTGCTTCCGATTAAAATTGGCAATGAAAAGGTCGAATGATTATAGTTGATTTGATATTTATAAATGATTGGTAGGTAAACTAACAAAATTAACGGAAATGTAGGAGGGGACTAATTAAATTATCATTTGTAATTATCACAAGAGATTTGTAACTAATTAAATTATTATTCGTAATTATCACAACAGATTTGCAACGTAAATCATGCATCTTATCTTAAATTTCATTCAAATACACTCAAATAAAAAAAGTAACAACTTCCGTAATTGAAGGGCAACACTACACGATTTTTTAAAAAAAAAATAAAAAAAAAGTTATTAAAAATAGTAAGTAATTAATGTTAATTAAAATTTGACCAAGGTTGACCTACCATTTTCAAAAAATGGTAAATCTTATTATATATATATATATATATTCTTATGGTAACAACAAATTTTATGAAAATATAATTATTTTTATATAACTTGATTTTATTTCGATCAAACGATTTCTTGGCCAATTAATCAATTTACAAATTTGGGTGTTGGAATTTTGAACTTAAAGCCCAAGAACAACAGGCTTTGACCCAAATTCAATAGGTATAAGGAAACAATATGGAGCTCATTACTAACTAAAACTTGGTCTAAATTCCACTGGGAAATTTACACACATATATCGTATATCATACTTATTTTTAAAATTATCATACTTATTTTTAAAATTACGTTTCCACAAATCTTTTATCAAATGTGGAATTCTTGGATAAGTATTATCAAATTTATAATATATTTTCCTTTCCAAACTTGTACACTCAATTAATGTATCCGATCCTTACGCATTCGGAATAGCTTTTCTATTTTTTTTTTCCTTTATTTTTAAAGCTTGTATAGAAAAACAGAAATTTCCAAATATGATACTTACCATATTGTATCGGAGATTTTACATATTCGAAACGAAATGGAGATTTTCGTTTGGTAAAAAAAAAAAAAAGATCGAAACTGATCAAATATTGCCCCTAAACTAGTTTTTTCATATATACTGTACATATACATCAGATAAACATGATTTGAGTAATATTAACCGTATAGTTATACATAAGATAAACAACATTGAAACGGTATAAAACATAATACACACTACTGCAAAATCCAAATCGAGTAATTATACACTAGATAAACAACATATGTCTACTTTACCAAGATTGTAGACATATGTACTTTTCTCTCTCGTCCGCCGGTAGAGCTGCTCGACTAGCCAACAACTGATGGATATCCGGTCGCCGAATCTTCTCTCGTCCTCAGTCGTTGTTGTTGCTCTCCGTCGCTCATAAAAATCACCTCGGCCGTGAGTGGCCTGGTGCTTGGAAATTGCTAAGACCCCTGCTCTCGACTGCTCCTCTGTCAGGTCGTCAGCTCTCGTCTCTGTCGCGGACAATTCGGCCTCCACGTGTCTGATTGTTGGCTTAGCGGCTTTCAGACGCCGACAGGTGTTGCCCTCCTCGCCGTCTTACTAGGGTTGTAAACGAATCGAATCAAAGCGAATACCCAGAGATTCGATTCGGATTCGTTAAGATATTCGAAGATTCGAATTCGTATTCGATTCGTTTAGAATATCGAACATATTTGATTCGACTCGAAATTCGTTTTAAAAAAAATTATATTAAAAAATATTATAATTATAAAATATAATTTTTATTTTGCATATATTTTTAGAAAAAATTGTTAATTTAGGATGTTTTTAAATTTTATGTCATAAAAATATTAAGAATATAACAATATATTCTTATATATAAACAAAATGTATACTATATATAATTTATAAAAATTTTATAATTATTTTTAATGAATCGAATATTCGAATTTCGAATCGAATATCTACAAATTCGAATTCGGATTCGTTTAACTTTCGAATATAAAACATTATTCGTATTCGAATTCGAATCACGAATATCAAATTCGAATCTCGAATCGAATCAAAAAAGTTTGATTTATTTACAACCCTAGATGGTGGGAAGATTTGCGGGAGTCTTGAGAAGAAATTCGGGTCGGCTTGCTTTGAGGCTTTAATTGAATGGAGATTTGTTGTTGAGATTTAGGCCGAACATGGTGCTGGCGGTTAGGACTTCTGGAAGCTGTTGGTAGGCGACCGGAGAAGAGATGATTATGTGGAGAGAGAAAATTAAATTCTTTAGTTAATTAAACTTCGTACTTTTTAATTTAAGTTAAGAATTTCGTATATTTAATAATATTTTACATATGAGTGGTAGGATGTGTAATTTTTTCAATTAATTTTAATTAATTCCACTCAATTTCGATAATGGTGAACCAAATAAAGGCCCATCACTTGATAAAATCGGGCCTATCTTGTTTACTTACATTCTCATTATGTGAATCAGATTTATTTCCTTCCATCCTATTACTTCCTAACCAATAATACGTCTGCAACCAAATTTTTAGTGGCGGGCTTATTCAAAAGGTTCTCATCGACTTCCACCTCCTATGCTCCATGCCCTTCAACTGTTTGATCAATTGCTCCAAAGCTACCAACATATATATATTTTTTTTCTTCTCTCGGATTCCTATGTTTGAGCTACAACACCCCCATTGGGCACGCTCGCATGGCTGTCCGGGCCGTTTGTATGGATGTCGGGGCTGCTAACAGGCTGTCTGAGCGCTGTTCGGCTTCCTACGGGGCTGTTCGGGATGCTCGGGCTGCTAGTAAGCTGTCTGGGACGCTCGTATGGCTGTTTGGGAGCTGTCCGGGCTGAAATAGAGCTGTTTGGGAGCTGTCCAGGCTGAAACGAAGCTGTTGGGAGCTCCTTAGGCTGAAACGAAGCTCTCTTGCCGCTGTTCGGGCTTAAACAAAGCTTTCCGGCCGATGTTCGCCTACCTACGGGGTTGCTTGAGCGAGTCAGTTGTTTTTCAGTACTTCTATTTATATATGTCATTATTAATCATTCTTTTCTTTTCATTTATTTTTTTTTACAGCGCACGAGTACCAAGTACCAACAATTACGGGGCCCGCTTTTGCCGACATCAAACTTCATATTTGCAGTTTTGAACAAATTTCTTTGAGCAAATTAATTGTAAGTCAATTCATCAATTTTATTCAATCGAAACTAATTAGTTATCTTTTGAGTTTTAATTTCCAATTTTACTTGTAACTCATATGATAGCAGCAAACAAGATGGTCTACCTAACGAGCACTTCCATTCAGGAAAAAGCCATTTAGTGGTTTTCGATGACAAACACTGCGGTTTGCTTGAAATTGAAGACTCAATCATGGTGATTTCTCGAAGTTGTGGCCAAGAGTTACAAACTCTCTTCATATGAGCGAGTGGACTTGAGAGTATGCCCAGCGGAAGTCTAAAGCTTGGATCTTGCAAGCGACTCACCACTACCAGCTGAATGAGACAGTGTCATTGCCAACTCTATGCATCATAAAAGGTCAAATTGCATGGGGAGAAACCATCAACTTTGACGGGGAATTCCACTAAATATGAGGATATTGGCAGTGGACTGAAGACATACTCAGTCGGTGCAAAAGCAAATTGATCAAGACAGAGATTTACGATACTGTTTACGCCTTGCAATTCACTTACAACTGCAATCCCGAGATCATCAAGTCATTCTGCGAGCAGTGGTGCCCATCTACCAACACACTGCTGACATCTTTCTAGAAATTATCCATGCTATAGGATCTATATATCTTGGCAGGATTTCCATCGTGCAAATTCATATTCAACGAGGTGGTGCTGGATGCAAACGATTAGTCGGGATTAACAAAACTAATAATCTACAACTCCCTCGCTGCACCAAACATCTCTTCCACGCCTATCATCTTCTCTGAAAAGAAGTCGATGGCGGACAAGTGTCAATCGATCGATGGGTGCAGTTTTGGTCGAAGAAAACCATCAAGTACAGAGAACCTCCAAATCGTTACGACAAGAAAAATTGAGAGAAGAAGAGGATCATTTGCCTCTAGTCAACTCATAATCCGCCCGACACCTTAAAAAAAACATCGACATTAGGCCTCTGCCGAAGGTCTCTTGTTCAAGAAGATGGACGTGGTCGAGCCAAAGATGCAAGTAGAAATTCACCTGACATCCTGATTCCTGTTGGATCTACACATTCGTCCTTCCCAAAGGTGACGTTTATATGATTCGTCCGAGCACCATCAAGATGACAAACATGATGGCCAAGGGACATGCGGTCGGTCTCGCAATTATGGTGTTGACGAGAATCTACAAATGGTTGAACGGGCTTGCAAGCTGCACAAGCCACCTCGATCGACATTTTTTATCCACTTCAAATGAAGTGAGTTTTGAAGTAAAGTGCCAGCCAACTGGAAATGGAGTGGATGGAAAGTGTCGATCGAGATGGACTTGTGCAGAAGCTCGTTCAACCCTTTGTAGATGCTTGTCAACGCTGGAATTGCGAGACCAACCGTCTGACCCTTGGCCATCACACTTTTCATCTTGAAGGTGTTCGGACGAATCATGTCGACGTCAACTTTGGGAAGGACGAATGTGCATATCCAACACAAGAGGTAGGCCGCCAAGTGAATTTCTTCTTGCAACTTTGGCTCGATCACGTCCATCTTCTTGAACAAGAGATTTTCGGAAGAGGCCCAGTGTCAATGTTCTTCGAATGTTTTGGGCGCATTATGTATTGACTTGAGGCGAATGATCCTCTTCGAATGTTTTGGGCGCATTATGTATTGACTTGAGGCGAATGATCCTCTTCTTCTCTCTGTTCTTCTTGTCTGCACGATTTGGAGGTGTCTGTACTTGATGGTTTTCTTTGACCAAAACTACTGTATCCATCGATCGATCGACAATTGTCCGTCACCGGCTTCTATGCAGAGTAGATGATGAGTGTGGAATAGATGCTTGTAGCAGTGAGAGGCATAGGTTCTTAACTTTGTTAATCCCGACTAGCTTGTTTGCATTCGACACCACCTCATCGAAGATGAATATGCTCTATGTAAGTTCTGTCAAGCTATATAGATCCATAGCGACATGGATAGTTCCGCGGAAGATGTTAGCAGTGTGATGATAGATATAAACCACGCCTCGAAGAATGCCTTGATGATCTAAGGATTGCAGTCGTAGGTGAAGAGCGGGGTGTACACAACATCGTAAATCTCTGCCTTGATCGAGTTACGTTTGCACCGACTGAGTATGTCTTCAGTCCACTCCCAGTATCCTCGTATGTAGTGGAATCAGCCGTCAAAGTTAATGGTTTCTGCCTATGAAGCTTGACCTTTTATGATGCATCATCCTAGAGTTGGCAATGACAATTTTTGTACAACTTATTTTATTATAATCAAACGATGTTGCAGTTACATTCTCTATATGTAACTCTTTAATTCTTCTCTTCTTGAATTTGATTTTGGATCTTTGAAAATAAATTTAGATTTGAATAACATTGACTCGAGATATTGCTTTTTCTCAAATCAAACGCTAATACGCGGATTGATTAAACTCTTCAACCGTTTCGGTCTCTCTTGACTAGTGGTCGGCTTGTGAACGCTGATTGAATGTTGTTTAGACGTTGTTGACGTTTTGGGCTAATTAATAAAATATTTTTTATCATTTATCTTTCTTCTCTTGACAATCCCATTAACAAAATTACAAAATAAAAAATAATAGTTATAATATATTTTTTAATAAAAAAATATTCCCACATTATATATGCATTACTATTTTGTGTTTTTATATCATATGAACTCTAATAATTATATTTTATCTTATATCCGTCCCTATATAAAAAGTTTTTCAAAGGAAACAATTATCTTAAGAAAAACATATATCCGATCGCTACCACGAAAAAGAAAATACTCTAACCACAACATTGACAAAAGTAGAGGTGAGTGTGTTTCCTCTAAATCATTTATATATGCAATGATTTTATTCAATTGGTGCTCATATAAATTCAATAAGAAAACTAATAGAATTTAACATAACTAACAATTTATTATAGTGATGTAGTCATTTGTTGGAAGTCGAATATAATAATGTAACATATTTTCTAATCTTCTTAGTCAAATAGTAAAGAATAAAAAGTGAAAAAGAAAAAGTGAAATCAAATGAATAATATATATATAATCTTTTTAGCTCAATGAGATAAATCTTAAATGAACAAAATAAATATATTTTTTTATATCCAATTGCCACCCAATTTTCTGCCAATCATGGTCTGCAACTGCATGAATATTCATTTCGTATGTTATGTGATTTATGTATGATAATAGTTTTGCAATTGTGCAATAGTTTGAAGAGAAATTTACCCCCTTTACATTCCATCCCTTAAATAATTTCAAATTTACGATCTTACAAAACTTTCATCACATTTATGTTATTAAATAATCAAAGTAATATTTATTGTGGTTAAGTTTGGCCTGATAATCCGCTAGTACAATTAATTATATATAATTAATTCCGATATACAACTACACAATTAAAATCCACTTACATGATTTTTTTGGGTAACATGTTTTTCTCTCCATCTTTACACTCAATCAACTAAAAGAAAAAAAGAAAAGAAATCATCATTTCTCACTCTATATCTCGGATGTAGTGCATAAAACTTCATCCCTCCCCCAAAAGAACTTCATCTCTCATACAAAAAAAAGTTTTATCTCAACGGAGAAGAACAATAGCAACGCAAAATAAAACTGAGACCAAACCCTCCAAAGTTGAATACGACGCAAGGATAACTCGCTCCGATCTAATACCCATCAAATATATGTTTAGATATATTGTATACTAGTACAACGCCCGTGTATTACACGGGTACTTGCTATTTTTTTCCTTAAAATCTAAAATTATTGAGAAAATGTAGTTGAAAATTTAAATAACTTTTATAAAAATATATATTATTATATATTTAGTATGGCACTTTTTATTTGTGTGACTTACTTGTGTTATATTATAATAATTTTTTTAACTTACAACATATAACTACATTAAACAAAAATATATCAACTGAGAAATAATTTTATTTTTTTAATCAAATTTAATAAATATTATTTTATATTATTATAAAGGTAAATATTATTTATTTAGTTTATATATACAATATGGATGTCAAATCGAAGATAATGAAAAGATGATTAATTTGATATATTATATATGTAAAACCGATAAGAAATACAAAAGTTATCAACTTTTAAAATACATTTATAATTCAATAGCTAATTGAAGGAAACAAATCAAAAGTCCGGGATATATTAGTCATTTACTGTCTCGCTATGTAAAATTACAAAGAATTAAAGGGTTATATTAGTACAAGTGATATTAAAATACCTAAGTTAGTTAAATAGTATTTATGGAATGTCCGAACCTAGATATTAATTATTAATATATCAATATTACTTGTCCGAACTTAATTACGAAGCATGATTCTTCGCCAAGTAGGATTCCGAAGCACCAGAAGCAGCCACGTAGGCTTAGCGCATTCGGGAATTATATATAGGGCGATATACGTAAGATAAACATGATTTGCCA
>CACSLK010004199.1:482661-492914 GCA_902706635.1 Striga hermonthica
CTGCCCTTTCGTTAAAAAAAAAAAAATGTCTTAGTCTAAACTCAAGGGTTATTTAATTTGATGGTACTAAAGATTGCTAATTAAGGTTGGTTATGCATCAATTTAACTTGATCATCTACGAAAAAGTGATTTTTACTTTTTACCAAACAAGATATAAAATCTTGCAAGTATTTAACCCTTTTTTTTAAAGCATTACTAATGAAGATATACATGACAATGTGGGTATGTTTTTTGAATTGTATAATATTTATTATATCATGAGATGGGCCGCCATACTTACTGCAGAAAAATTATCATATTCGAACGAAAAATTCAACAAAAAAGTTGTTAAATGGAAATTCCAACAGACATTTCAATTTATAAATTTTTAGTGGGAAAATCTAACGGATACTGTAATGAGGAGCAACACTAAAATACTTCGTTAGAATTAAAACAACCATTTTTTCAAATGTTCATTATTGTAGGAATTTTGTTGAAATATGCAATTTTCATTAAATTTTTTATTCCCGCTAATAATTCCAACAATTTTTTTTCGTTAAATTTTTTTCTAACTAAAGATAAAACATTAAGATTACAATTAAAATATATTATTGTTTAATCTTTTGTTGTAATTTGATCATTTTATTTTTTATCGTAGTGTCGAGAGTGGAGGTTAACCCCCAGCCCGCGCTGGGTGTTATCTAAATAAATAAATAAAAAAAAGAATTGTTGAAAATTGAAGTGGAATACTTTAATATCGAAAGTAAAAGGATTTATTAGAGGTCAGTTTAATTTATTATTAGAGAGTATAGCTATCAAAATTGTGTGTTCAAAGTTCAAACACACAAGTAAGGGCTAATTTTTACATAATGTAGCATATCCTTCCTATAAAAGACCAGTTCAAAAGCCCGTCGGATACAATTTAGCCCGTTTGGCAAATGGGACCAGCCCAAAAACACTATCTCTTTGGGCCTACAAACATATGATTTTGAGTATATTCATATTGGCATCAGGGTGGGCTAATATTTTGACAGCTTTGATCAGCAATTGCAAAATTGTAAGATTATTAAACAATTAATTAATTACTAATCATTTGATTATTAATTGGATAAAATAAAATCAGAGCGCCAAAAGGCGAACATTGCTTCTTTATTTCCCCCTCTCTCGCACTAGGGTTTGCAGAGAGAACTGTTAATCTATCTTCTTCTCGCGAACAATGGCTTTTTGGGGTAAGCCTGTTCTAATCTTCTTCTCCACCTCTTGGATAGTTTGTTGTGCGTGCTTGCTTGCTTGTGTGTGTAACATTGCTTAGTTTCGTTTTTTTTTTTTTTTTTTTTTTTTTTTTAATTTTTGTTTTTTTAGTAAAACATACTGTTTTCTATGTGTTTTTTCAGGCGTCGAGTTGAAACCTGGGAAGCCAATCACTCACTATTGCAAAAAGGCTAGAGGAAGGCTTCGAATTTCTCAGGTAAATGTTTGAAGTTTTTTTCTGGATTTGCATTTCGAATGAGGATTTGTTGACGGGTCATAATTATGATGAGAGAGATTTTTTTTCGAAATTTTATGATATGTTATTAACTGGGATTCTGCCAGAATGTTTATTGCTGTAATTGATTTGGTGTATTAGGCAACTCTTGGAATTGGAGATGCTACGATCAGTTCAACAGTGCAGTGTAATATAGGTACAAGGAGTCCGGTTATGCTCTGTGTGTTGATGCCTGGGAAAACAGAGGCTTTCCATTTAGATTTGGAATTCGAGGAGGCTGACGATGTGGTCTTTTCTGTTATCGGCCCACGAAGTGTGTATCTCACTGGTTATTACCTCCAGAAAATTCAGAGCGTATGTTTGCACAATGAGTTGTATCCTTATTTTGTGTTTGTTCTCTTTTTATGATGATAATGTCGTTTGAGTTTGTTGAATCTTTATTTGATTTGGTTCAAAGCTTCGAATTCTTTGCTTCCTTTACTTCTTTGTTGGGGTGTGAGGTCGGGGAAAAGTCAAAAGCCAGAAAGGAAAAGAAAAAGGCACTTAAAAAAGATCAGCAAAATAAAAAAGCGCTCAAAAAAGGAGGAGAAAACCCACACCATTCAAGCAGACGAAGATAACAACACTGTTCTAGGAGAGGATAATGTGCACGAGGTTGAGGTCTTCACTATTGTGTAAGAACCTTGTGTGTTTGATCTATCAATGATGGTCTTTCCTAATGTTTCATCTTTTTCGTGTTGAGTTTCCTTCTATAGATGAGAAAGAGTGAGCTGGAGCTGGAAGGAATCAGTGACTATCAATGTGATTTACAGCATGTTGAAAACCAGACTCAAGAACAACCGGGGTTTGAAGAAGAAATTCATACTGAAGAAATTTGTGAAGAACATCATGAGATACCAAAACAGGGTAACTTAGTGGAAGTGTTGCCACATGGAGACAACTCTAAGGATGATCTTCAAAAAGAAATGGGAGAAATACAGATTGACGAGTCAGTATTCATCCTTTTTTTTTTTATCTAGATTTTTCTTCTCTTGTTTCATTTCACTTGCATATATAATAAAAAAAGATCACTAGGTAGGAATTAGTCATTCTCTCCACACGCTGAAATATTATTTAGGTTGAATCTGACGACCGGTAAACAATGATTATAATGATTATAGTTAGGTTTTGTACTTTTGAACTTAAGGAGAAATATTACATTTTTGACAGTTAGAAATGAAATCAATCAAGAGTTTATGTTAGAACTTGAAAAATAGTATAAGAAGATAATGTTTTGATCTCTAGCAGTGTTATCAAGTATTTCCACTTTATATTGTTTATTTTAGTAACATAAATATCTTCTTGCAGCATCATAGAAACTGACCACCAAAAACAGACCATATTAAACGGGGGGTTAATCATTGAAGAACTAGACAGTGGACCACATGATGCAAAAGTAGCCTCACTTGGTAAAAAGGTATATTTTTGTCGTCTAGGCATTATATTGGTTATCTTGTTCTTATTGTTCTTATTTTATGATGATGCCACTTACTGATATGGTTGAATTTGAACTCCGATCAGGTCAAAATTTATTACACGGCCATGGTGAAGGACACAGGCCATGTTTTTGATTCGAATGTTGGTAAAGATGCTCTGTGTTTTCGGTTGGGCGATGAAGCCTTCATTGATAGTTGGAATGTTGGCATTGATGGTAGCTACTTTTGAAGCCTGCTTACTACTTTTTTTTGTATTTATTTATTTATTTTCTTCAGGTTTAATTTGGAATATTTGAACATGATATCACTCAGGTATGCGTATTGGTGGAAAGAGGAGGCTTATCGTCCCACCTTCAATGGGGTATGTCTTGAATTATCTAAAGGCAGAAACTGCTATATGTGTTGAATTTTTGTCCAGAAGAGTTCTTTTTTTTTTTTCCTCCCTTTTTGATCTGCAGTTTCCATCTATGTAACATTTTTTTCGATTGTGGTATCAGTCCTGGAGATAGCGCATTGGGAGAAGATGTTCCACCGAACTCATGGTTGATATACGACATTGAGCTGCTTAGTGTACGAAGATAATCTCGTTTGGTCTTGTCTCATCTTCAATCTTTTGGATTTTTGCTGCTTAGTGTACGGACATAACCTCTTTTGCTTTGGTCTTTTCTCATCTTCCATCTTTTGGGTTTTTGCTGCGTAGTGTACGAACATAACCTCGTTCGCGTTGGTTTTTTCTCCTCTTCCATCTTTTGGGTTTTTGCGTGAATGGAAAGAGGCGTAGATTGAAATATAAGGAATAGGGTCTAAAGCTAATGGTCCAGCTGAAAATACATTTTAGAATCAGAACAGTTTGATTTTGTTTTGCTTTTTTCTTTTTGCTTTTATGTTCAAACCTCTATTAACATCTTGATCATGTTAAAGTATTCGAAATCTCCGTTATGCGCTCAACAGTTTTAGCCATGGGGAAAGTTGATGCATTCCTAGTTTGCATTTGTTTAAATTTTTTTAAATATTTTACGGAAAAATAATATTATTTGATGCTTTAAAAAACTTTTCAACTCCTTAATATTGAGGGGCTGCAATTGCATGAAAATTTGCACGTGCAGTTGGTTTCCTTTCTTGCTATCTTTTGTAAGTCTTCTGAAAGAGCATACACCTTCTTCACCTGTCCACGTATTACACTAACTGTTGGTTCCACGTATTACACTAACTGTTGGTATAGCACTCACATGGGGTGGGGTCTACTTGATTTTTTAATTTAGAGAAAATTATATCTTGCACTAGAAAATTCAAATTTATTTGCACCTATAATTCCCTTGTATATTTATTAGCATATAAACCAACATTAGCAAAAATAATTTCAGTTTTACTAGAATTATGTTTAGATCTCATATGTTGACTTAATTAATAAATTTACTAGCTACTTAATGGTATGAGTTCATTACCAAAAAAGGGTTCTCGATATATATGGTATGAGAATTATCCCACTACCCAAAAAACCGTCCACTAATTTCTTTTCTCTTCTATTTTTTTGCACTTCATATATTTTCTTCCTAACAAAACTATTTTGCAAAACCCTAAGAAATCGATACATTTCTAAAAATGGCAAAAACAAAGATTGGAAGAAATCCAACAATTGGGCGCCGAGTCCTATCCACATTGAAGATTGAGTTCTCGGCTCAGAAATATAGCGTGCATCGTCAGTATTCTCTGCAATATAGTTTTATCTGCAGATTAAAACCTACATAATATATGCAAATTATACACAAACATATCTACAGATTATATGCAATCTCAGTAAATATAGAACATATACATATTATACCTAACAAATATGCATAACGTATACAGATTATACACAAGCACATTCTCTGAGTATATACAGATTCATTAAGAACATAACATATACATATTATATACATAAAAGGTACTGATATAGGATATTATACTCACAAGGCTAAACCGGTCTGCTGACCGGTCGAGAAGGTAATACCGTGAGGAAGTCGAGTCGAAATCGACCAGTTAACCAGTCGACCAGCCAAGTGGTCAACCAATCTATCCTTCGACCAGATAAACGGCCGAGCAGTTCAGTCAACCTCGATCGGTCGACCACTTCGCGGACTTAACACTTCATAGATCGGCCTAGTCACAGGCGCGTGAAAGAGCCTCTAACAGAATTTCAGGAGAATATTCATCCAATGTGGAGGAGAACACATGTCGAGAACTTACTGGTTGATAGCGATAACCACCTCTGACAGCTCCCAACGTCCTGCGCCACCTCTGACCTACGCGCTGCGTGTCAGAGTACGGACGGGCAGCTTGGGAAGCCAACTCCAGTATATTTATACACATACTGACTTAAGCATCTGAGGCTCTTCACCGGATACAACCCCCGGTGTGAGAGTATTTGCAGGTTTCCGACGTTCTACCGGCGAGGAAAAGAATCGATATACCCCAAACCGGACCAGGACGCTCACACTTGCATTAGGTACATAATATAGAGATTATACACACATATCTATAGATTATACACAGTCTCAGTAAATATAGAACATATACATATTATATCCAACAAATACGCATAACATATACAAATTATAAACAAGCACATTCTCTGAGTATATGCAATTTCAGATATTACAGAACATATTATATACAAGACATATACAACATATATACATAACATATACATAAAATAAGTACGTAATAAATTATGAAAACTTAGATTATATCCACTTTCTTTTCTTTCCCAACTGATTTACTGCTCTGCGTGATTGTATGAAGGTCGGATTCCTTCGAATCCGGCCGTTTTTAATTCACCACAAAATAAATGCACTTCAATTTGGTAACCATGCTAATAAGATATGAGATCTCGTATAATTGCAAAAATATGTATATTCTTGTGGGATCTCGTATACTTGCAAAATATGTATATTCTTGTGGTATTCAAAAAATTTCACCTTAAATTTATTATAGGACGTTTATAAACCATTACAAGAATACTTATTTTTAATTTATTATAGGTTTATAAACCATTACATAATACATACAATAAATTTAAATTTATATATAGTTTCTTTTCAGTGTATTATACTAGAAAAATCAGTTTATTATACAAGAAAAAAAAATATACAAGGTTTATTTTTAGTTTATTATAGTTATAAAATTAATACTTTTATATTAATTTCAGAATACAAACTATTGATAAACATTATAAAATCATAGATAAACATCAATTAACATTAAAAAAAGCTACTTAATAAAAGAAAACTTTAAAATATTATTCAAGCTCCCAGCTTCAAAAAATCATAAATAAACATCAGATAAACATCGAATTAACAATAAAAAAAACTATAATTTTTTTTTTTCCATAAATTAACTCACGTAATGCAATCATAGGTCAATTAACACTAAAAAATCTACTTCATAAAAACTTCCACAGATTATGCAAGCTCTCATCTTTAAAAATCATAGATAAACATCAAATAAAAATCGAAATAAACACTAAAAAAAAAAACTACTTTAATATATTATTTCTAAATAAAAAAAAAAAGGTAATCAGAGCCATCGAAAGAAATAGGAAACGCAGCATCACTTTTTCCGACCTTCGAATCCCCAGTTGTAATTTTGATCCGACGACTTCCGCTTTCTTTCGAAACTACAATTTTTTCTGCACAAGTTTTCATTTCCCTTCCTTTTTTTTTTTGCATGTACACCATCTGATTTCTTACGATTCTGAGCACAATCACATTTATAATCGTATGGTATGTTAGAAACGTATGAATTAATTTCGTACGTAGGTGGGGTAATTTTCTCATACAAGACCAGTTCAAAAGCCCGTCAGATCCAATTTGGCCCGTTTGGCAAATGGGACAAACCCTGGGACCAACCCAAAAACAGTACTATCTATTTGGGCCTACAAACATATGATTTCGAGTATTCATATTGGCATCACGGGTGGGCTAATCTTTTGACAGCTTTGATCAGCGATTGGAAACTTGTAAGATTAAACAATTAATTAATTACTAATCATTTGATTATTAATTGGATAACATAATATATATATATATATATATATATGTATATATATATATGTGTGTAATAATTTCATATTCTTGATTTAGTGTTACATTGTTAAATAGGTGAGTCTACTTAACTCATACAACTAATTAAAAGGAACTATAATTTCATATATAAAATTAAATTAAATTAAATTAAATTAAAGCCTCAATGCCAAATCTAGCTGGCTAATTTCTTCCCCTTGATGATCAACACTAATAATCTCACCTCCATCGTATCCACCGCTAATCCAATCAACATGGCAATAATTCAAATCTATTCCCGCTAGTCCATGGGCCCATAAGTCGGGTCCAAAGTCGCCGTCCGATCCGGCCCATCGCCTCGAACCCAACTGATGAGGCCTAACAAGTGAGCTCAACTCTCTACTTTTCCTGGCTAAGGTTCTCTCCACTTTGTGAGCATTTTGATGCCCGCCAAGCGCTTGAGAGCTGTAAAATTTTCTACTGCAGTAATTACAAGAAAACACCCTTTGCTCGACCGGGCTCAATGGCGTCGAAAACGGGTCGGCCACGAGGTTACTCGGGTTTATAATATTATTTTTCTTGCTTTTTCTTGATGATGATGAGTAAATAATATTCATGGCTGAAAGTTGTTATATATATTGAGCTTAAATTTGGCTTTTTCTTGGAGGGGTTTTGAAAAGTTGGTGCAAAATTAAAGAGTGAAGATAGGTTTTTGAGGAGGCTAATTATTTATAGTCAACAAAGCACACACACTACACACAGTAAGAGGGGTAAATTAAAGAGTTAAATAAATGGTGAAAATTATTAAAAAAAAAACACCACTATGTTTTTTTTACACTTTCTTAATCACCTTATGACAAAGGGAGATGACAAATTCAACACTCATTACTAATTGAAGTTATAGATGGAGATTGGATCCTTGACTAAATTAATTAATTTGGTCAAGTAAAAATGCACCCTAATATTAACAAAAATTTAACATGCTATATATATATATATATTAAAATAATATATTCAACACTACTAACAAAAATCCTACTTGACAAACAATACATTAGGTACTTTGAGCAAACCTAACTAATGGGTAGATATTTATTACTACTTTTTAGTGGATATGCATACATTTAAATTACTCTGTAAAAACAAAATAAACAAAAAATATCATATTTTATAACATAAATATATATATTTTTATTATAGATAGAACTTGTGGATTTTTGTTCACTTTAAAACCTCTATGAATTTAAAGTACATCTTATTGAACAATTCTAGCAAACAAACAAACAGCTATTCTATTTTAAAATTCTATAATCAATGAATATTATTAACGGTTAATTCAATAAGAATACCTAAATTTTATTGTTCATATATGTGGTCAAGAAGTAAAGGCTATTTGTATGTAAGACATAGTTGAAAATATTTTCCAATCCAAATTCTATTGGACTAAAATTAAAAATTAAGAGTATTTATAAAATTGAATCTCCTATATATATATATATATATATATATATATATACTAGTACTAATGCCCATGTACAATATAGGTGTTGAGTTAATGAATATATGTGTAATGTTATTTATGTCTATACCAAACCTAACTCCAGAGCAAAAATAATACAAAAACAACATCACGAAGCATAGATTTTCGCCCATGTCAGCATCCGAAGCGTGAGAATCTGTCACTTAAACTCAACACGTTTTGAATTAATATATAAGGAGAGATATATATATATAAACTACAAATAAATAAATAAACAGCAAATGCATGCATCATTAGCATAGTCAAATCACATGCTATTTTTACACTATCATGTCATTGCAAAATTGCTCATCTAAGTTTCTACACTTGCAAATGATGAGCTTGCAGGTGACTATGTCTGTAAATGTGTATAAACAGCAGCGCATGGGACGAAGTCCAATTAATAAATACCGTCCACTACAAAAAGCCCATTAAAAGCAAATTGATTTATTTAATTTAATTAATTTGGACTTAAAATATTCAGCTGGATATGGGCATACTATATCAGCATAGCATAACATGGTCATTTTTTTATTTTTTATTTTTTATTTAATTGTTGTCACTTGTTGTAAGCATTGTTTTTCAACCTGGCCTGCCCGGCGGGTCGACTCGGAACCCGGCCAACTCAAAGCCGGGACCGGTCCGGGTAGGCTATTTGGACCGGATAACAACGAATCCGGTCAAACCCGATCAAAATCCGGCCAACCCCGGCATTGACCCGGTTGACCCGGGTAATTGACCCGGCCGGGTCAACCCGGTTGACCCGGTCCTTATATATTTTTTTTTTTATTTTTTTAAATATTTTTTTATACAAAATAAAAATTATTTAAATATATTGATATAGTAAATATTTATTGTAAGATATAATTTTTTTAACACTTTAATGTACAAATTTTATATGCAAAACATTTATTTTTGTTATTTTTATGTATATTTATATGTCAAAAATACTATATATATATAATTTAATTTTTTTTTGTAAATTAATTATCCGGTTCAGCAATTGAACCGGTGACCCGACGATTGAACCGGTGACCCGGAGACCTGCCCGGGTCGATTTCCGGGCCGGGTTTAAAAACTATGCTTGTAATCAGAAGCAAACATAAACATATTCTATTAAATGCTCATAATTGAAAATGAATTAAAAAATTCATTTCATTTCTCTTTTCTTTACAGTCTACTAACATGAATAAAAAATAAAGTAACATTAATTATATATATATATATATTTTTTTTTTTAATAAAGAATATTACTCATCTCATCACATATATTAATTACCAATATAATTATATCCATTTACAATCTCAAAATTCTTTTACTTTTTCAATAAATATTTTTATTAATAAATAACCTTGTACCTCTTCATCTCACTTTTTACACATATAAAATTGTTAGAAATTAGTTTTGAATAGTTTGCACCTCTATGTACAAAGCTTACACAATCCAAAAAAAATAAACATAACTTAATACATTAAATTATAATAGTTATCAATCATTTTATTTTTCACAAAAAAAAAATATATATATATACTTATACTATAATATTTTATACTTAAATTTATATTATATTTTAAAATATAATATTATTAAATGTTACATTTTTATTTGTATTATGCATTTTAGAGTAAGATATATATATTATATAAGAATATGTATATATTTGTTGCAAACAAGGTTATAACTGAGTCAAACTGGTCACCCCAACAAAATACACACTCTACAAATTTTCTAATGAAATTTGTACCCAAAA
>CACSLK010004199.1:529420-547711 GCA_902706635.1 Striga hermonthica
TAATAAGAATGCTTTAGCTCGACTCGATGCATGACATGGCTCGGCTACGGCTCAAAATGTTAACAAATAAATTTTAAATATAATGGTACTATTTTTAATCTAAATGGACAATTGTGGTCTTAGCGTACATTCTAATATTGGTAATTAAACTATAGGCGGTATTTCTGTAAATAAAAAGTCGAACAACTCATCAAGCTTACAAGCCTCTTGAAATGATGCTACTCGTTTGCTTAATTGAACTTCTCAAGCTCGAGTTTGACCAAACTCGAATCGAGCATTGACTCGTGAGCCTTTTGACTCGTTTGGAGTCCTAGCCCAATCCATTGACCCTTAGCCCTAGGCTGGGACAGCCTAAGTTACCTAACTAGCCTAGCACAATTTGCATGGTACCTAACTAGCCTAATCCCGATCATAAATACGTGTATTATCAGTATAAATTATCCAACATTTTTATCCCAATCATAAATACGTGTATTATCTGTATTAATTATCCGACATTTTTTCCTCACATATTCAGGTACGAGGAACAAAATAGTGATTCATGTACCTGGAGAGATGGCATTTTTTACCGACCTAAAAACACTATTGACCATTTAAATTAAAACAGAAATATTGAGCCCAAATAAATTTCTAATTTGGGCTACCTTGTGGTGATCCCTTTCTCTAAGTGGTCCGCTTGATGAATATATATTTTGTACGTTATATGTTTGTATATATAATACTAGTACAACGCTCGTGTATTACATGGGTGCTTGCTAATTTTTTTCTTAAAATCTAAAATTAATGAGAAAAAATAGTTGAAAATTTAAATAACTTTTATAAAAGTATATATATTATTATATATTTAGTACGACACTTTTTATTTGTGCGACTTACATGTGTTATATTATAATAATTTTTTAACTTACAACATATGACTACATTAAACATAATATATGAATTGAAAAATAATTTTATTTTTCTAATGAATTTTAATAAATATTATTTTTTTTATTATTATAAAAATAAATATAATTTATTTATTTCATATATACAATATGGATGTCAAATCGAAGATCATCAAAAGATGATTAATTTGATATATTATATATGCAAAACCGATAAGAAATACAAAAGTTATCAACTTTTAAAATACATTTACAATTCAATAGTTAATTGAATGAAACAAATCAAAAGTCAAAGATATATTAGTCACTTAGTGCCTCACTATGTAAAATTATAAAGAATTAAAGGGTTATATTAGTACAAATGATATTAAAATACCTAAATTAGCTAAATAATATTTATGGAATGTCTGAACTTAGATTATTAATTATTAATATATCAATATTATTTGTCCAAACCTAATTACGAAGAATGATTCTTTGCCAAGTAGGATTTCGAAGCACCAGAAACAGCCACATAGGTTCAGCGCATTCGAGAATTATATATAGGCGGATTTAAAATCATAAATTAGATACCGAACATATCATATTTTATAAATTGTGTTATAAGTAAAAATGAACAATGTAAACATTAGTTATTTAACTTTTCTATGAATCACTACATTGATTGCAATAATGTACCATTTGCAATTTTTAGTGATCATGATCATTTAATAAGCTAAAAAAATATTGAAATTGTGTATATAATTTTAAGTGGTTTGATTATGCCACAAAAGAATAATTAATTTTAATAAAAAGGTTCTTATGAGCTGAAAAATAATAATAATATATAATAGTTTAAAATAAATAGTTTTAAACATTTGCAATAGAACGTTTGTATGAATACAGTTTCCATATAGTTGACTTTATGATTAGTTCGCATTAGATATTTTGTGATAAAATAAAAAAATAAACATAATTATCTGATCAGTATAAAATATAACGAGTTTTTTCCAAATTTAGCTTAATATGAACAGTAAATAATTTATTTTTTCCATTAAATTCTTTTTTTTTTTTCAACGATAAAAGTATTATAAATCAAAAGGCACAAATATGCAAATACACAGCAGCCAACGACTGAAAACACAGCAGCCAACAGCTGAAAAAAGAGGAAGGATAGATCAAAAAACCGCCTAGATACATTAAATTCTTTGCAATTAACTATATATATATATATTACATTTTATATATGACAAAGATAAAATATTATGATGACTTTGGTGTATGAAAGTTATATAAATTAAATAATTTTAATTTTATTAACAAAGATTTAAATTTTTAAAATTAATTATCTAATTAAATAATTGGCTTTATGACCATCAATTTAATTGATCATCCAATAACTTGAATTCCATCAGTGTTATTGAATGCCATCATGAGTCATATATTGAGTTGAGTCAGAGTCGAGTTTAAAAACATTGTTGGACTCCATTTCCTCATTCGTTCTTTTATAGATGAAGTTCTAATTTAGACGAGTTAAAAACACAATTGGACTCCATTTCCTCATTCGTTCTCTTAAAGATGTCGTTCTAATTTAAAAGAGTATTACTATTTTGATGGACTAAAATTTAAAATAAATCTCCATTAACCAAATATTTAGTTATTTTATCTGATTATATTATTATTATTATTTTTTTCTCTCCTTCTCTCTAATAATAATTTAATTTTTTTATCATGTCTCTCTCTTTCATCTAAAAAATACGTCAAAATTATAATGTTACCAAAATAGAGAGAAAAGTTGATAGAATACATAAACTCTACACAATAAATATTTTTTTTTTAAAAAAAAAAAATCATATAGCCCAAAATATTACATTAATGTACTACTAATTTAAAAATCAATGCACTGCACTCCAAAAGCTGAAAAGCAAATCCTACATGATTTATTAAGCTCTAAGACCAATGTAAAAATATTATATTTCATTGTTTTAGGTCAATTTATTTTCAAAGCCCAAGACGGAGACTCCGAGTGTTGTGCCTACCGATTAGGCAATGGCATCAAGAAAGATTTGGGTCACATATAATCAACAACTAGTACGTACCTCGTGCGATGCACGAAACATAGATATTAAATGAGTTATTTTAACAGCCTTGTCCGTTTAAATCTTAAAAGTAATAGTGTTATTATCTATTTTCTATCTCTTTTAATCAACGTTAAGTCTAAAAAATAATAAGGTTATATGTTTTTTTTTTCATATCTTTTAACCAGCATTGTTTTTTAGCCAGAACTTAAATATGAGTATATATTTCCTGCCGTTTCGACAAAAAAAAAAAAGAGTATATTAGGGCTAGCTTGTAAAATAATTAATATATTATCTCACTAAAATATTTATACTAATAGAACTTTAATTTCAGTATATAAATTTATCCCTTGATATAAGAAAAAAGTAACAGTTTTATTTATTCTTGTTCATCATATAATATTTAATTATTATTTTATTATATAATAAAAAATAAAGTGTTAAATAGTTTTTTTTAACACAAAGATAATATTAAAAAAAATATAAATATCCATACAAATATACGAACCAAGTTTTTTTAATAGTTTTTTCTATGTTTTATAAAAATATATTATAATTTGTTAGTGTATTATTCAAAATCGTAATATTGATTTGTAGTTTTTAGAAACAGAATTTTGATTGTTTTTGCTCACCCCATTTTATGGGATTTTTTTATGTGAAGATAAGAAAGATTAAAAACAATATGTAAAATAGGAAACTTGATTAAAATTATAAATGCATTAATTACTACTTGATAAAATTAGAAGTTCATTAATTAAAGTTGACTTTTCTACCTACTATATTTAGTAAATAGGTTTCCTTTTAATATAAGTATAGATATCATAATATTGCTTTCTAATTGTTTTAATTTTTAATATTTCACATTTATAAAAGTGCAACTATATATTTATATTTTTCACAACCATTACCCTAAAACATTAGATAATGATGAGTTTTTTTTGATAATTTTGTTTGCTTAATAGCGTAGAGCGAAAATAATACTATAAAACAGCATGGAAAACATTGAATATATTATCATATCATAATAAATAAATGAAAACAAGCGCAAAAAACGTGTCACATCAGTATCTACTATGTATCTTATATATATTTAAGCAAAAAAACACAACTTTATTATACACTAAATCTACTTTTTGAATATTATTACACTGCCCGTGTAAGCTGACAAATATATCTTGGAGGCCGAGAGCAAATTATGTGAAGATGGTCATGTGAATGCGATGTTTGGAAGGTAGTTAAACTGCGGGTACAATGAACGATTTGCTAATTTGTCTTTCAAATATTTACACATTTTTTATTGTGGTCCTCTGATTTACTGATAGAGACGAAATTGCAATTGCGTTTCTAGATAAATGTGACCGTCTCTATATTTAGCTTTATTAATTATATAGTCTTTTATTATTATTTATTTTGTTATTTCTAGTTGGAAAGAGAATATTTACTTATGTGTTTTTAGTTTTGAGAGACTTATATAAATGACTCTCCTCGTTTATTGTTCCTTGGTGAATTGATAATAATAATTGATTGAGTTGTGTGAGTTTTACCGAGAGAGTATCTCGTTTATTTTTCTCATTCGTACGCTTTCCTACATCAGTTGGTATCAGAAGTCAACACGACTCACGATGCTTTCGTGAAGACAAGATGCAGCAAACGACAAGCGTGTCGCCGCCATCTACAACTAGAGCCGCCATACCGAGGGATTTGACCGTCTGCTCAAGACGATGGGTCGTCGGATTGCAGATCTGTCCGCGAAGATTGGGGACATATGTCGAACTCTCCATACCATGGTTTGGGACAAGCAAATGTACCGTGACGTTGGAAATCGAGGCTTGCGCGAGGGAGTTCGCTTAGAACGTGATGGCCGTGGTCCAGGCGGGGCGCCCGCCGAGGATCTCCACAGCCACCGTCCGACAACAAAGACGGCGTGAAGACAATCTCGAAGGTGAACTTTTTCGGCGATTATCAACCTCTGCACGTCGAGGTTGGGCTTATTGTCGCACACAATGGCCAAGATGTGTGGCACCAAGACGCAGTTTTTGAGGAAGATGACGACCAACGGCGTGGATGTGGCGGTGACCATCGATGGAGGGCCCGTTTCGCGTGGACATTTCCGAATTCGACAGAGAGCAAGACGACGGACCATGGTACGATGGTCCGCCGATTTTCGATGAGGAACCTCTGGAGCTGGAGGATGAAGTTGGATCTGCTGCTATCAAAACCATTGAACTCGATTCGATTTTTGGTGGTCGTGTTGTGCAGTATAGAAAATTTCAAGGGCACGAGTCTGACAAAATTTTTGTCATCTTTTAAACCATGTTTCATAATCCTTGAAGGTGGTGTTGCATATGGATTACAGATACCTACATAAGACGAGTTTGATACGCGGTTATATGTATTGAGGCAGTTTCCTGACGGAAAGTGTGATGTTGCCATTGTTGACGATAGTGAACTCTCCAATTCACTTCTTGGAAACAAAAAATACTATTTATTGAATTGTGATTCCGTAATAATTGTTTGGGTTGGCCGGATAACTCAAGTTAAGGAGAGGAGAAGTGTCATTCGAGCAGCTGAGGATTTTGTGGCTAGACAAGCTAGATCACAGCTTCGTTCAACCTTTGTGTTCGATCGGGTAGAACATCGGACGATTCCTGCCATGCTTACACTCCGATGGAGACGAGAACGATTCGGAGTCACGGCCAAGTCCTTCTCAATCGGGGGAGGATGATGGAAACAAGATCGCGATTGCGTTTCTAGATAAATATGTCTGTCTCCATATTTAGTTTTATTAATTACTAGTACAACACCCGTGTATTACACGGGTGCTTGCTAATTTTTTTCTTAAAATTTAAAATTAATGAGAAAAAGTAGTTTGAAAATTTAAATACCTTTTATAAGAATATATATATATATATATATATATATATTATATATTTATTATGATACTTTTTATTTGTGCGACTTACTTGTGTTATATTATACTAATTTTTTAACTTACACTATATAACTACATTAAATATAAATATATCAATTGAGAAATAATTTTATTTTTCTAATGAATTTTAATAAATATTATTATTTTTTATTATTATAAAGATAAATATAATTTATTTATTTTATATATACAATATGGATGTCAAATCGAAGATCATCAAAAGATGATTAATTTGATATATTATATATGTAAAACCGATAAGAAATATAAAAGTTATCTACTTTTAAAATACATTTATAATTCAATAGCTTATTGAAGGAAGCAAATCAAAATTTAGGGATATATTAGTCACTTAGTGTCTCACTATGTAAAATTACAAATAATCAAAGGGTTATATTAGTAAAAGTAATATTAAAATACCTAAGTTAGCTAAATAATATTTATGGAATACCCGAACCTAGATTATTAATTATTAATATATTAATATTATTTATCCAAACCTCATTACGAAGCATGATTCTTCGCCAAATAGGATTCCGAAACACCAGAAGCAGCCACGTAGGCTCAGCGCATTCTGAAATTATATATAGGGAGGATAGTATTTTTTTTTCTTTATTTCTAAATGGCAGAAGAATATTTATTTATTTAGTATTTTCTTGTTTAGCAAGTTAGATTTTTTTTTTTTTTTAGTTTTGAGAGCCTTATATAAAGAAATTTCCCGCATTATTGTTACTTGATGAATTTTAACAAGAATTTACTGAGTTTTGTGAATTTCACCGATAGAGTATCTTGTGTAACTTTCTCATTCGTACGCTTTTCTATTTCAATTATTGTGTGCTTTATATCAAAAAATTCAATCCATACCCGATACTTAAAATGTAACTTTAGTACTTTAATTCAATTCCACTATCTCTAAATTATTATTATAATTAAATAATAGCAATTAATCATATTTACACTTGAAAACTTTTAATATAAGAAAACTGGTCCAAAGGATTTTATCTGAAAACTGGCATTATAAGCTTGGCTCACGTGAATACTTGTTTGATGATATATATTCACTCAAATGAGGACAAAACTACAACTATTTTATACTACTATTATTACATAATGCATTTTTTTACGGTAAATTCCTCCAAAATCCCTAATACACAAATCAAATTCCTTGTCAGTCCCCAACTTATTTTTCTTCCTCTGCACTCCCTGTCAGTACATTATCTTTCCTTTTCACTCCCCATATAAATATCAATATTATTATTATTCCTTTATTTTGGTTGAAAATTATAAAAAATTAAAAAAATTGCAACTCTCTCGTTCCTCTCTCTCTCTGATTTTCATGGCCGCCGTCTCTCTCTTTTTCCATTAAAAAGCTCCTCGTTGAAAACATATATCGCCTCCCCATCCACATCGACAGGCAAATCCGTATCTACCGCCTCCTTCATCCAGATCCACCTTCCAGGAGCAGATCCAAGGGAAAATGATGATGTCGTAAACAGGTTAAAAATGGAGTCGGTCGACGGGGCCGCGTCGGGGCGGAGGAAGTCGTCGTTGCGTCGGAAAGAGAAAAAATGGAGAGGAGAGAGGCGGCAGAGGGCGATTGTGGCGAATATTTATGCGGGGCTTAGGGCGCAGAGGAATTACAATCTCCCAAAACACGGCGACTCTAATGAGGTGCTCAAATCCCTCTTTGTGTAGGCCGGGGTGAGCAGTCGAGTATGACGACACAACTTATCGAAAGGTGAATTTTTTTTTGTTCAAGCAATTTACTTTTTTTTTAATTTGGGATTGGCTTTGTTAGCAGTGGGGGATCTTTGAAGCACTTGTCGGTTTATTTGTTTGTTATTTTTTTCAATATGTTGATGTTGTTTGGATCTGTGTGTTTAGTTAATGAATTTCTCTAAAAAAATTTAAATGAAAAAAAAAAAGAGAAAAGGAGAACTACAACATTCAGACAAAGAAGTCACAAAGGAGGAAGATTAACATGAGTTTCTTGAGTATTTACTTTTGCTATAAAAAATGATCCAAATGAAGTGAAATTAAATGATCTCCTTTTATTTTCCCCCACAATTTGCAATTAATTTCATGGACTCGTGTAGATAATGACAAAAGTTTGACTAATTTGGAATTTGTGATATTCTTCTTCTTCTTCTTGAAGAGATTTTTTTTTTCCTCCCACACTCTGCTATTTTTGTACCTATATTTCTCTTATGTAGTTTAGTTTTCAACAGAGGAGTGTTTTGCATACAAAAAAGCTATTATAAGCTTCAATCTGCTTTTAACAGTTCATCTTGTTCAGTTGTGTGTAGTGTTAGTCGTTTTCCTTCTCCTCTTGTACAACATCATAGCTATGCGCCTCCGATTTTCTGACCAAATGGTTTTCCCAAACAAGGCGGAGCTCGAGAAGAGGTGTTGTTTGGTGTTTTGTATCAATTTGAATAGCAATTAGGGTTGTGGTGTTGTTTGGTGTTTTGTATAATTTTGAATGAGGTGGTATTATTGTTAAAATGGGTTGAGGTGTTTGTTATTGTTGAATTGTATTGTTGTTTGTATTTGTTTCTTATGTTTGAAAATTGTCTTTATTTTATTTTTTTTTATAGGTCACCGAACTAAGATGTAGTTATGCCTCCTCATACTTTAAATTCTTTGTTGGCAAGCTAGTTCGCCATTCCCAATCGAGCGAAGATCATACTTCGATGGATGTGCTATTAGTTTGATTGTTTGATGGATGATTGTAATTTTATGGATGATGGTTTGTGGACTAAGTAGTTTGAATTGATGTTTTGGATTTTTTTGATTTGATTCCTAATTATACCTGTTTTTTTAATATTACTACCGCATTTTTGGTGTAAAAGTACTCATTTTCCAGTAGCTAGTACTCATTTAAGGATGTGTTTTTAAATTGTATACCAGTTTCTATTCATAGAAGTACCTATTTTATTCATAGTACCAGTTTTGTATTGTTATAGTACTGGATATTAGCTCATCAGTACCACTTGTAACGAACACATAAAACACCGAATTTTGGTCTCAAATGATGTTTACATGACAAATAATCACCCTCACACTAGTTTTTATGAGATTTATAATGTTTTTAATTAAGTTTAATTGCAAATTGACCGTGGACTTGACACACTAATGAAAAAACACTACCAATACTTCATCTCACTTAAAATTGTACCAATTTTAGGAAAAATAGTACTGCATCTTCTTCTACGTGGTACCTGCTTTTGATCGATTAGTACCTGCTTTTGTTAAGAAAAATTGATTATTTCATTATGGTCAACATTTACAAAAAGTAGTACCAGTCATAGTGTAAGTCAGTACCACATTATGGAGAGTTAGTACCAGATATCATGTCCCTAGTACCACTTGTAATGAACACATAAGAAGACCGAATTTTGGTCGCAAATGATGTTTATACGACTCATGATCACTCCAAAATTAGTTTATATAAGATATTAAATGAATTTGATTGAGTTTAATCGCAAATTGGTCATAAACTCGATACACTAATGAGAAAACACTACTACTACTAGTTTAAAATCATCACACATGACTACTTCAAATTTTATCTATATGTTTTCAATTTCACTTTTTTTTCATCCAAATCACGTGTGAACCATCCACGTGTCATGGTAGACATTAAGGATTAAAGAAATCGCGTTTTTTGTAATAGTACCGGTTTTGGAAATATGGTACCGCATCTTATTCTGCGTGGTATCTGATTTCGATCGAATAGTACCTACTTTTTTGAAGAAAAATTGATTATTTCAATTCTGCTCAACATTTACAAAAAGTAGTACCAGTCATAGTATAAGTCAGTACCACATTATGGAGAGTTAGTACCCGATATCCTGTCCCTAGTACCACTTGTAATAAACACATAAGAAGACCGAATTTTGGTCACAAATAATGTTTATACAACCCATGATCACTATGACATTAGTTTATATGAGATTTTAAATGTTTTTGATTGAGTTTAATCGCAAATTGGTCGTAAACTCGATACACTAATGAGAAAACACTACTACTAGACTTCATTTCATTGAATGACACACTTCATCTCATAGAAATCATCATACATGACTACTTACAATTCTATCTATATGTTTTCAATTCCACCTTTTCATCCAAATCACGTATGAACAATCCACATATCATGGTAGATATGAAGGATTAAAGAAATCGCGTTTTTGATAATAGTACCGGTTTTGGAAAATCTGGTACCGCATCTTATTTTGCGTGGTACCTGATTTTGATCGAGTAGTACCTATTTTTTTTTAAGAAAAATTGATTATTTCAATTATGCTCAACATTTACCAAAAATAGTACTAGTCGTAGAGTAAGTCAGTACCACATTATGGAGAGTTAGTACCAGATATCATGTCCCTAGTACCATATGTAATGAACACATAAGAAGACCGAATTTCGATCGCAAATGATGCTTATACGACCCATGATCACTCTGACATTAGTTTATATAAGATTTTAAATGTTTTTGATTGAGTTTAATTACAAATTGGTCGTAAACTCGATACACTAATGAGAAAACACTACAACTAGACTTCATTTCATTGAATGACACACTTCATCTCATGGAAATCATACATGACTACTTCAAATTTTATCTATATGTTTTCAATTTCACTTTTTTTCATCCAAATTACTTGTGAAAAATCCACATGTCATGGTAGACATGAAGGAATAAAGAAATCACGTTTTTTATAATAGTACCGGTTTTGGGAAATATGGTACCACATCTTATTCTGTGTGGTACCTGATTTCGATCGAATAGTACCTACTTTTTTGAAGAAAAATTGATTATACAATTCTGCTCAACATTTACCAAAAGTAGTACCAGCCATATTGTAAGTCAGTACCACATTATGAAGAGTTAGTACAAAATATCCTGTCCCTAGTACCACTTGTAATGAACACATAAGAAGACCGAATTTCAGTCGCAAATAATGTTTATACGACCCATGATCACTTTGACATTAGTTTATATAAGATTTTAAATGTTTTTGATTGAGTTTAATCGCAAATTGGTCGTAAACTCGATACACTAATGAGAAAACACTACTACTAGACTTCATTTAATTGAATGACACACTTCATCTCATAGAAATCATCATACATGACTTCTTCAAATTCTATCTATATGTTTTCAATTCCACTTTTTTTCATCCAAATCACGTGTGAACAATCCTCATGTCATGGTAGACATGAAGGATTAAAGAAATCGCATTTTTGATAGTAGTATCGGTTCTAGGAAATATGGTACCGCATATTATTCTGCGTGGTACTTGATTTCGATCGAATAGTACCTACTTTTTTTTTGAAGAAAAACTGATAATTTCAATTCTGCTCAACATTTACCAAAAGTAGTACCAGTCATAGAGTAAGTCAGTACCACGTTATGGAGAGTTAGTACCAGATATCTTGCCCTAGTACCACTTGTAATGAACACATAAGAAGACCGAATTTCGGTCGCAAATGATGCTTATACGACCCATGATCACTCTGACATTAGTTTATGTGAGATTTGATATTTAGTTAATTAAGTTCAATCGCAAATTGGTGACGAACTCAATACACTAATGGAAAAACACCTTAATATACTTCAACTCATAAAATGGTACCAATTTATACTGAAATACTACCTCCTTTTCTTCTACGTAGTACCTGTTATTGATCGATTAGTACCAACTTTTGTGACAAAAAATTGATTATTTCAATTATGCTCAACATTTACAAAAATTAGTACCAGTCATAGTGTAAAGCAGTACCACTTTATGGCACGATAGTACCAGATATCATGTCCCTAGTACCACTTGTAATTAACAAAAAAGAAGACCGAATTTCGGTAGCAAATGATGTTTATACGACTCATCACTCTGACATTAGTTTCTTTGATATTTGATATTTGGTTAATTAAGTTTAATGGCAAATTGGTCACGAACTCAACACACTAATGGAAAAACACTACTTAATACACTTCAACTCATTGACTGGTACCAGTTTTTACGGATATAATACTGCTTTTTCTTCTACGAAGTACCTGTTATTGATCAGTTAGTACCAACTTTCTGGAATAAAAATGTAATACACTGATTAAAACTTCACAAAACTATTACTTATATTGCAGTATGAAATGTCAGTATATTGTACAAAAAATATTACTCATAAAGTGTCATTTACTACCCACTCTTTGGAATGAAGATGAGTACACAAGTATGGACGAGATTGTATTTTTGGATGGCAAACTGGTGATCCCATTGGTATAACAATGCATATATTCTCCATTCACAATCCGCATCGCTACAACAAACGATGACCTTTTGCTTGTCATTTTTCTGATACTTAAAAGACCGCTTATTTGCAATCGCGTAGTTTTTGACAATCTTTCGAAATTCGTCGGCCCCACTGAATATCTGCCCCTCTCCTTTGATGCAAGATCTCCAAGAATAGATCGATTTATCTTGCAACAACTCATCATCTCCCTCCGAGAAATCATCAGACTGTACGTTTTTCTTTCGATCACAACCCTCATCGCTACAACAAACAATCAACTTCTGCTGATCATTTTCCAATATTTAAAAGAGCGCTTATTTGCAATTGCGAACCGACCAAGGTATTTTGGACACTTCATGTATATCGACCGGGGCATTTTTGGTACTTCAAGTAGGTATTTCATTCTATACAAAGGAGATGAGTTAACCTAAACCCTCACTTTCACTCTCTCTATCATTTCTCACGGCTGTTGCTCCCACTGAGGAAAGCTCTCTTCATCTCTCTCATACTGACTTGAGCGTCGGAGGCGCTACACCGAAAATACTTCTGCATTGAGTTCTTGGAAAAATCATGTTTATATAGGATTACTGTGTATTTTTTTGGTGATTTTTTGTTAGAGAGATTAATGAAGAAGGCGAGAAAAATTAGGGAGGCATAAAGACCCCCCGCTAAGGCACCGCCTCCTTTAGATAAGAAAAAGAAACATCAAGCCCCTCAGACTTATCTCGATGATGTCCAGCATCAGGGTGTATATATGTATATTTCATGGGCCCGATATTATTACAAGCGGTGTTATTTTTTAGCCTTAACAATAAAATAAAACATAACATTGATTTAATACATATCCCCGTGTAATATCTTAATAGGCTAGGCCAAAATTAGGTATCAACAGTTATATCTCAAAATAATTATATTTTAAGGATATTCGATTTGATATTCATATTGCATATATAAAATAAAAAATATTTACATTTGTCATTATAAATAAATAAAACTATATTTATTAAAAAAGTAATTTTGAAAAATATGAAGACAACATAAATTATTTTATGATAAATATAATAAATATCTAATTTAGTAATACACCATAAAATAATCATTTTAATGCATTTTAGCATAGATTTAGAATTATATAAGAAAATTAGATGCAAAAATACGGACCCTATTTTGAATTAATTATTAATTTGTTAGTTATTCCATTCTTTTTTTTTATATATATTCACTATACATAATTTTACAACATAAAATATATTATTTTAGTTTTTTTATTGTACATATATATTTACGTACACTTGTAGTACACGGGTATCGTCCTAGTTGATATATATTCCTCTTGAAAATTAGATCGATATTTGAATAAATATTTTTTAATAGTGTTTGAAATTTATAATTTAGTAATAATACCGATTTATAGATATAGTATAGATTTGTAGATTTAGTATAAATTTGAACGACAAATATTATAGATTTATAGTTTAGTATAATATAGATTTATGTGAAATAAAGATTAGTAAACAATATATATTTATTTATTTAGATAGTTTATACAAAAGTATATTTATATTAATTAATACAAAATTAAGAAAAAATATTATTATGAGAGATAATAGTAGAAGATCATAAAAGAGAATAATAAACAAATATATTAGAAAGAGAGAAAAAAAAATAAATAATTAAAAAAGATTATAGAAAGGAGAGAGAAACTAATAAAATAATGTATAATGTTAAGTGTTAGTGGGGTGATGTCATAACTTTATTTGTTTTTTATTTATTTTAAAGATGGGGAGTTAAGTGGAAGAANNGGCATTATAAGCTTGGCTCACGTGAATACTTGTTTGATGATATATATTCACTCAAATGAGGACAAAACTACAACTATTTTATACTACTATTATTACATAATGCATTTTTTATTTATTTATTTATTTTTTTTTTTTCTGGTAAAAGAACAAAAGAAACACTTCAAACGAGGTGATAATTTAAAAACAACACCAATTAGTAACATACATTTCGAAATAAATTTAGGGGTATTTTTTTCTGTAATTAAATTTTGGGGGCCAATTTTATTTTATTTTTTTAATTATATATGAGTGCATATGATATCAGCATATGTGCATAAGCAAAAATATATTATTATTTTCCGTATAAGAACGAGATATTTTAATTTGTACAGATCCTTTAATTGTAGATTTAATACTGTAAAAGAAAAGATTATTTGTCATAAAAAAAAACACCAAATGCGTTATTTCTAAAAATAAATGATTCAAAATTATGTAAATTTTTAATATAATACACATAATAACGTATTAAATATCTCATATGTAATTTTCGAATTTACATCTCAGAGGTTACTTATATATCCAAGTATTTTCTTCCCAAAATAAAATGTTGTGAACTATAAGTAATTTACCAGAATAATGATGAACTTTTGTTATGAAAACTGAAATTATTATTTCATAAAATTACTGTGTCTAGATATTTTAAAATTAAAATAAAAAATAAAAAATTGTTTGTGATATTTTGTCAACTGAGTGAAGCAAAGTAACATTTTGAGGAAAGAGCCAAAAATTAGTACAGAGAAAGCCAATTAATTGCTTTGCTTTTGGAACGTTTTTCTATTTCAATGTTAACAAAAACAAGTGAGGAAGAATGGTCCAAACTGGAGCTCCTTTTCCTCTACCAACCATACTATTAGTCTACTCTATTACCAAGTGTCTGCACAAACTTCACGTGTCTCTAGACATGACCACGGGTCGGCCCGGCCCGCCGTCACAATCCCGGCCCGACCCGCAATCGACTCTTAGGTTGCCGGTTCAGAATCGGCACCGTGGTTTTACGGGTCGTGTCTGGGTCCTCCTTTTTCTTTTGTCCCGACGGTTTGGGACCGGGTTGGGCCAGGTCACAGCCCGTTAATTGACCAGCTCTACGTGTCTCAACCATGATTTTAAAATTAAATAAAATTTTAATTTACTGGATATACATTTTTGTATCTTACATATAATTTTTAGGTTAAACTAGTACGTACAGAGATCGTGGGGTGCAAAATTTTAAGGTCATTTATCCAGCCTTATAATTATATAAATGAATAAAGAAAAATGTACAGGATATATATAGTACGTTACCTGTGGGAAGCACGTGATATATTTATTTAGGGATTATTATACTATAAGATGCAATATTCAATAAAAGTTTTACATTACACAAAAATAATTATAAATAATATAAATATCTAAATACATACACGATATGTAGAATAAATAAGTCAAATTGCAAATCTGAAAATATAATTAAAAAAAATCGAATCTATATTTAACTAAACATGTACAAAAATATCTAAATACATTCACGAAAATAAAAAAAAAAATTAAAATATACGTTTCAAATTTCGAAATTAAAACAAAAATTCAAATAATTTGGCTTACAATTTTATCATGTAGAACCAATTCGAGATATGATTTGTATGTGTTGCCCCAGTCTTGGAAAAACATTCTCACAATTCGAACTTTAAGCATAGGTCTATTAGGCCTATTGACATGTTTGATTAGCCCAAATTCTTGATTCATTATTTGAAATAAAAGACTGATTGAGGATATTTTTTGTTTGCATGAGGTTGCCAATGAGGAAGATGATAACTCGATATTTTGAAATTTGTATTTTATAATAGGCAGAGTAGATATATATTCCTGTTAATGTTTTTATTAGAAAATCTGAATCTGAATATACATAAATCGGTTTGAACAAAATCAGAACAAATTTTCATACAATTTGATAATAAATAAGATAATAAATAAAACCCTTTTTATTTTAGTAAAGATTTTACGTACTTTTTTTTTCTTATCAGATGTTATGAGGTTTTTTTTGTTAAACCGATTTTATGGATACAATTAGAGGATTGAACAAAATCAGAACAGATTTCAATACAATTAGATAATAAGAATGAATTAGATAAAAAAAATAAGGAATTAGATAAGGAAATTTGAATCTACTTTTTTTTTTAGTATAGATAGAATTTATGTACAAATTTTGATTTCACTGATTTATTGGGATTTATTTTGACAAAATCGATGTTAATATGGAATAAGATAAATATATAAAGCCTTTTTTATTATAGTAAAGATTTTATGTCTTTTTTTTTTTTTACTTATCAGATGTTATGAATTTTTTTTTCTTAAACTGATTTTATGGGATATAAGACAAATAAATAAAATAATTAAATAAATTTATGGATAGAAATAGCAATTCATTAATTACGTTTACTTTTCAACCTACTAAATTTGGTAAATAGGATACCTTATTATATAAGTATAAATACCTTCAAATTGAAATTTCATGTAGACTGGGTTGCTTTCATGACTGCCATATCAGCAGACTTCAATTTACTTTTATTTAAATTTATTTTTTTAAACTGAATTTATTTTCTTAGGTGACATGTATATAATTTTTTGTGATTAACTCCAAAACATTGTTGATGCTATTATAAGCGACTAAAATTAAGAATTCATTGGTCGGGATGGTCTGTTTGTCTTTCATTTTACTTAACCAAAAATTTGTTTTAAATTTTATAAATATATTTAATAGAAGTAAAAATACATGTTTAAATATACTGATTATGTACATACTATTATAACAAGTAATTTATACATTTAATTAGTTGAAATTATCTAAATATTTAAATAATGATGGCTTTGTATTAAAACTTTTAGTTAAAATGTTATATATATTTATTTAAATTTTGAAGTATTAGTTAATCGAAAAAAATAACGGTACAACCACTTGGTCAACCAATGAAACAATCCACAATCTATTTTATCATCATTGAATTCTAAAATGGTTTGAACACGTATAATTGTAAATTCCGTATAAAAATATATATCCAGTAAATATAATTCAAAAAATATCTCTCATAATTTGAGCAATAATATGTAAAGCAAACAATAATATGACGCTATATATAGTCAAAATCAAATCTCAATATTTTTTTATTTGACTTTTCGTTTTCAAAATTTTATTGGTCAACGAATTAAATTAAATGTCCTTACTGAGCGACATGAGATTAATCTCCACTAATCACTTTCACATGGATTACTTTTCAATTCATGATCCTTAAATGACAATATATATATATATATATATATATATATATATATATATATTTAATTTGAAAGTTGATAGATCTAGGCGACAAATAAACTAGTTTATAACATATTTGGTTAGTTTATAAGCTCATTATATTCAAATAAGTCTCGTTTGGTATAACGAGCTTTTCTAAAAAGTTCGAGCTTATTTGATAAGCTTCTTTAACCAACTTTTCAAATAAGCTAGTTGAATTTTTTATCCCAGCTAGCTTATCAGCTAAATTTATCAAACACTTTTATCATATAAGCTAGTTTTTCAGTTATAAGTCATAAATTATTAGCTATAAACTAAATAGTCACTGATAAGCTATAAGCTACCTTATCATCTATTAACTAGCTTATCAACTAATTTTACCAAACATAACCCTAAGACTATTGATAAATAGAATTTTAAATTGATAGTAATTTTAGATATTCCGATTTTATTAAATTACTTTGGTCATTCATTAAGACTAATGTTAGATATGCCTAACAATTAGGCAAACATATTTTTTCATATACATACTTTTAAATTAAAATGTTAAATTTTAAAATACAATATAAGGACTTGATTGTTTATGAAATAGTTTGTTCAAAATGAGTTACTTTAGTTAACCATAGTTAATTTTGAAAAAAGTGATATGATTAGTTGTTAGTTGAATTTTAAGAATGTACTAAATAGTATTTAAAATAAAATGTTTAAAATTGGTTTGATGTAAAAGTAAGAGATAAATGATTGGAAATAATTGTAAATTATAAGTAATTAAAATTATGTGAGTGGATGAATAATGAATTAAAGTTGATGTGATGCGTAAGAATGATTGGTTTGTATTATTTAATTATATGAATAATATTAAAGATAGTGAAGTTGAGTTAAACTTGAGTTAAATTTTGAATTAAAATAAAAGTGAGTAAGTTAATTCATATACAATCAAGCCCTAAGTATAATACTTGACAATATAAAAATGTATTGTAATAAATGTACGACAAATCAACTCGTCTAACAG
>CACSLK010004199.1:570749-585297 GCA_902706635.1 Striga hermonthica
TTTTTTTTTTTTTTTTTTTTTTACTACTGTTTCTATTGAGTTTCATCTCTAGCCTACCCCAACTTGTTTGGGACTAAAAGGCTTTGTTGTTGTTGTTGTTGTTGTTTGATTATGAAGTTTAAGCACGGGCCAACGAAGAAGTAGCCACTGCATGTACCGGATTTTTCACTGTTGGATTACACACTCGCACATACACACCCACATGGATGTGTGTTGATCCAATGGGTAAAAGCCCGTATGTGACTTTTTCCTCTTAACAAAGATAGTGGAAAAGCATATATGTCCAATCTCCCAAGAGCAAACAATTCTTATCAGATCTCTTCAGTAATGCTACTCGAGATAGAAAGGACCCATCGAATAAATGAACGGTCTGCATCCAAGCAAGTACGAAAAGTATGAACCTACAGAACTGTTCCAAAAGTATGCAAGCCGGTATTTTTTCCATCTACATTCGAACGTCTGAATTTAAGTAAAAACTAATGGCATCACCTTTGTTTTCCTAAACAAGATATTTACATGAGGGCATGCATACGGGACAAATGCCATGTAATAATAATACATACTTTGATACTTACAAAACCGATTGTGATTTCATGGTTCTTCTTTGCTTATACAGTTACACTTGAATATTATCTCGCAGGTGCAAACAAATAGCCATCTTTCCTAGAATTTCAGAATTTGACCTACATACGAAAATAAAACACCAACTCCAGTCATGCCTTTTGCCAATGATAATATCAAAAATGCTAAAAACTTGCACTTAATCGTTGTTGTGTGACAGTATCAGGCGAGATGCCTCAGCACAAGCACATTAGAATATGTGATTGAGCCTTCAAAAGGCTCTACTGATAGCAACAGTTACTGAATATCTGCGTGCAAAGTAACAGAGAATGTGAACACGAGTAAATAATAATTGCTGCTATCTTGTAGCATTAGTATAAAGTAGGCAGTAAAATTTGAGGCACTTACGTTATGCACTTGTGTCATCTTACTTGAAGCTTGTTGTGATACAACTAGCATTTTGAACTTACATTTGAGGAAGGAGCTCGATATATTCAATTGACGTTAACATACAAATCACAGGTACCGAACCTTAAAATGGAAAACTTGTTCAAAGTAATACTACTAACCAATCATAAGTACCGAAAACGCTTCAAATCTTAGTACACACATGCACATTAGAGCACAGACGAAAGGGAACAAACACAACAGGAACAGATAAAAATGATGTTGTATGTTAAATTTCTTGGGCCGGCCCAAGACTCCATAGGATGTATTACTCGCATGGATGAACAGCCCACACCTATCCAGCGCAAGACGAAAAAAGAAAAGCCCAAAAACCGTTGGCCAATACTGTGCCAATCACCCTTGGTTTCAACGCTTACTGGCAGCTTTTGCCGATCTCTCTGCAGAGTGTGAAAACCAGAAACGTGACCGCCCAATCGGTTCCGTCATCAAAAGCCGGATTTCTGCATGGCAACACGTTCGTTCGCCTGGCTCCTTAGGTGGCACACGCGGTCATTATTAATTTTCCACTTTATTCATGTATAAATGAGGCATAAACTACCTCAAGAACTACACGAAAAAAATACTATGAACATCAACTTCCACAGAATACTCACTCAAACACTCACATTTTCCCCATTAGTTATTATGTGCCAATCTCATACGGTTATTGACGATCCCTCACATCGCATATTTAAGCTTATGTTTACATCAAATCGCTATCTAAGGTGTTGTCAGCAAAACGACATATACTCAAAGCAAATAGAATATATAATCTTCGGAAACCGAATTAAAACGCCCAACTGTATTACCTCCATAGAATGGCGTCCATCCGACTTTGAACAATGAACGAGCTATCTGCCTAGTTGAAGTGTTCTTGGGACCAAAATGTCACCTAAGGAACACCGAAGACCCCTTCTTTTCTGATCACAAACTCGCAAGATGAGTCCGGCAAATGGGGCGCAAAATCAACCCGAACGAACCTCCTCGTCTGCAAACTCTGGAAACTTCCATCCTCCCCTCCTCCCACTTCCTCCCGCCACATAAACAGCCTTATGTTCACGCAATTGGCCCACGACAGCCCCAGGGCCGCACAGACCCTCCTCCCGGACGAGCACTGGGAACCTACATTCCCGACCCTGAGGCCGGCCGAGCCTCCAATCACATCCACCACCTGGTTCGTGACCACAACCGCCAGCTCAAATTTCCGGGCGAGGAGCCTCAATTTCGAGGATACCTTGAAGAAGACGCCGGACCTGCGCTTCAATTCGAGCGGGGTGTTGTCGTACTCGCCACGGAACAGCGCCGCAATTGAGTCGATGACGAGGAGCTTGATGTTGAGCTTAGGGATCCAGAGATCCAGGCGGGGCAATACGTCGAGCAGGTGGTCGGCGGAGGTGAGGGATTCGACGTAGACGCGAGCGAGTGGGTCGCGGGGGAGGTGTGGCGTGTGGGAGGACAGCTGGTGGAGGCGGCGGGAGGGGAACGGAAACTCGGAGTGGAGGTAGAGGGCGGAGGCGTCGAGGCCGCCGCGGGAGGGAGGGAGCTGGGCGGCGAGGAGGAGCTGGAGGGAGAGCTGGGTCTTGCCGGTGCCGCTCTCGGCGACGATCTCGGTGATGGACTCGCAGGGGACGCCGCCGCCGAGGAGGCGGTCGAGGAGGGGGCAGCCGACGGTGAGTTTGGGCGGCGGAGCGGGGAGGGGGTTGCGGAGGAGCTCCTCTGGTTTCATTTGCGTCTCTTATTTTTACTTTTTATTTTTCTTCTTCTTCTTTCTTTCTGGACAAGTCTTTAGGTTAAAATTCTACTGGATGTAGGTGAATTTTTTGGAACATAGATTATAAAAGTCAATTTTCTATATAAAAAGATGGTTGGCATAAATATAAAAGGCCATTTTCTATATAAAAAGATGTTTGATGTAAATAACAAAATGAACTTTTAAAAACGTAATTTCGACTTTTTTGGGATGACTCACCTCCGCCGCGTTCTAGTATAATAGTTTTCGAGCTTCTGGCCTCCTTCTTTATACGAAAAAAAAAAGACATAATTTCTACAAAAAGTCCATTTCAAAAAACTTTATATTTGACACTTTTTAAGAGGTTACTTTTAAAAAAATCCATTTTGAAATAGACTTCTCAACAAGTGTTTCCAAACAAGCCCATAATATTTTCAAATGTTGCATTCAAATAAACTCTTTAATTAAATCAAATATTAATATATATATATATATATGTATCTATATATATAATCTTCTATTCATTTATTTATGTTTTCATTACTATAAGATATTATTTTACAAGTTTTTATCTAATTAATGATTGCTTTACAACAATTTTTTATTATGTTAATATCCAATCGTGCTATGTACTTTAACTTTTAAGAGGGAGTTTTGTATTTAAATTGTCTACTAAATGAATTGTCATGACATTACAAGAAAATGAAAACCAAATTTATATCACATATTTGTTGTCGAATGGATTTGACTAATGAGCATGTTTAAAGTGAATTTAATGATTCTTAGCACGCTTAATGTGGGTGTTTTCGTGAAGAAATTGAACAGAACGAATGAAAAACAAGATGCGAAAGTAACAGTATAACAGTTGACCAGGTCGGTCAATGTTGTTTTCTAGCTCGAGTGTGTTTTTAATATGATACTGAATATATGGATCTTTGTCTCTTTTATTGCAGAATCTCTACCCCCTATTACAAAAACTCTCGTACACTATTTATAGTAAGACTCTAAGTTGTTGTTCACCGAGTCATTCGAACATTTAATTAGAATGGGGCACATTTAATGCATCACTAGACTCTAGGCAACTAGAGTCGATAGAGTTGCAAGGATAAGGCGGTGATGCCCCATCTATCATCATTTGGGCACATGAGACATTTATTTTATTATTTTCGCTCGGAGTTCGCCTAGGTTGGTTTGCATGGCGCCGTGTGATTTCCTTTGCCTCAAGGATATTGTTGAGCTGTTTTTTGCGGTTGATCTGCCAATTCAGGGTTAGTATTTTCCATATAGTCGACCTTGGTCTAGTATGAAATACTTTTAGCGTAGATTTCACTTAATTAAAGTTCGTTGTTCAACTTGGGTATTAACATGCAGACCCCCGAATTCATCGGGAGTGAGGTCAAGCGGTTCCTCCGAGGTCATTATTGGAATACATATTCGAGTTGTTCCGGGCCGACACGTTTAGAAGATGAAATGTTTGGACTTTTGCTGACGACGTGGCTTCAGAAATAACCGTTGATCGTGACTTCGTTGTTAGGATTGTGCGGTGTCTGATGAGGTTCAAAACAATCCTATATTGCGACAATGTGCTACGCAACGTCCTTCCATTGGCGGACCAATTTGCTATATATAATAAATATTCTCTTTGGCCCTAATTTTTCACTTTCTCAAAATTTGAATCTCTCGTCTTCTCTGACACTTATCTTTTCGTCGTTGTCATCACTTACCGCATAGTTGCTTGTAGAACTTCGATAAAAACTTCCAATTTGTTTGTTTCTCTCGCTTCGTCATAAAAATGAATTGTGGAAATTATGTTCGTGGAAAAACCGCCAATCTTGGAGAGAGGCCAGAATTTACCAAGGAACACAATCGGCGACGAGTTTGTCGTGGTGTGTCACATTGAGTTATGCCCCGCGCGTAAAGGATCATCACGCAGGGGTCACGGTGGTTGGATCAATCAATCTTCTTCATCTCATGATAGCAAGAGGAAATTACATGGATCATCTGCATGCAGAATCGTCAGAAAGAAAAAAAAAAAATCTGAGGAGTGATGCTCTAATCCATCAAGTTGGGTCCTTCTTCTATCTGCTTGTCGACACGAGAAGTGATGAATGACTGGGAAATCTTACGAATTTCTCAGACGAATGGTTTTCCCTCTTTAAATCCTCCGTCCATCCGCAAATTCAGAATAATTTCGCCCTCCCCGATCATGTGGCGGAGGCGGCACGAGCCCCTCTCATGAGCTGGGACCTGATTTCTTAGGCTTCTTTTGCGGGGTTAACTGATGTGCAGCGGATCGAGCACTATATGGCCAGCTTGGGTTGGGTGATGGCAAGCCTCTCCATCTCTACCGAGGTGGCAAACAAACAAGAATCTGGCTTTTCCTGGCTTAAGGATGAGCATGAAATTTGTGATGCTGTGATACTTTTCTTGAAAGATAGAGAAAAAAAAAAGCAACAGTCGAAGATTGAGAACCACTGTGCTGTGCTCACTGGTAAAAATGTTAAACTGAAGTCGAAAATGCTCGATTGGAATTCGAGGTAGTGAAGTTGACCGCCCAAGTCAACGAGTCCCACAATGCTTAATCCCGGCAAAGGAATTCATTCATCCACGACCTGAAGTCACTCCAGCAGGAGAACAAGGATCTCAAAGCTAAAATTGTTGACTTGTCTACCTAGGTCGAGAAAGGGGGAGACACTCATGCTCGAGGCAGCCGGTCGCCCGATTGTTCGAATTATCTAGCTATGCTGGAGTTCGAGACGTATATGGATGCGTGCATTGCCATCAACATTTGTTGGTTTCTCCACTGCACAGAGAATCCCTCCCTATATATTAATTCAAAACGTGTTGAGTCTAGGTGGCAGATTCTCACGCTTCGAATGCTGACATGGCGAAAATCTATGCTTCGTGATTTTGTTTTTATATTATTTTTGCTCTGGAGTTAGGTTTGGTATTAGACATAAATAACTTTACACATATATTAATTAACTCAACACCATATTGTACATGAGTATTAATACTAGTGATCTTCTGAGCTTGAAGGACTTCCGCCAGATTCTTCAAGTAAAGGCACGTCTCCATCAGCTCAAAGATGATCTCAACCAGCTTGTGGCTAAGACAGACTCCGAAAAAGTCGAGATTCTTCGAATAATAGGTGATCGGGCTCCTAAAGCCACCACAGAACTTTAATATCAAACCCGACCTGGGGGTGGAATTATCCTGGTCTCTTTTGGACAAAAGCGATGAAACGGGAGGGTCAACTCCCGATATGATTCGCCCAAGCTCGGGCGCAATCGTGAGTGAGGTCGTCATCTCCTTAGTTCCAATCTTGGCAATCCAGTCCTCCTCTTTTGATCCAAGTTCGGAAGAGTAGGCCCTTCCAATTCATATTTCCTTTGCATTATATTCTACAAGTAGACTTTATCGTACTTTTGTAGTACAACTAATATAGCTGTTCATTAAAGCAACATTGAATGGAGGCTTCTGATTTTGGTACAAAGAAGCAGAGATTGTCTTTTCCACCAACTCTACTTGTTTATGATTAGTGTGTATTTTCGCCTAGTCTATATATATATAAAGAGGGAGTTGATGGAATTTATTGCTAAATATAGATGATATGCAATGACTATATTTGGCAATATTTCTACATTTGGTTGGGTAATTAATTGTAAGGTTAATTATTTTTGTTAAGAGTGCCAAATAATAATGGGAAATGCATTAACATACTAAATTCATATTCAATTTTTTTTGGTTAATTTTAAGAATGGAAAATAACAATGGCAACTTACTTAAATTATTCCGTTTGGAAATTTAAAAAGAATTAATATTCTTGTACTCGATATTTAAAAATATATAACATCAACTACGCTCAACCATATTCTAATATATACCTTAAATATATTTAATATCTTGAACTCTACATATCATTACTATGTTTTAAAGGCAGTAGTATTAGTTTACATAACCATACGTATTAGTTCATTTTAACATTAGGCATAGATCCAAAAAACATGTAAAAAAATATTTATTATGAATAATCTATTTAAATTAAGTTATTAGATGAATATATGATGATGGTGAATGTTGGCAAAATTTTAAAAATGATACATCACGTTAGGCGTTGACAACAAAAGAGACATTTTGTCGTCCCTCACGGAAAAGAAACATGTAGTTGATGATTTGGTCAAAAAAAGATACATTAATCACCATACCTGATAAAAAAGCTGACGTGGTCGGATTAGGTAGTGATGTGGCATTATAAATTTCTTTAATTTCCTACGTGTTATATACATGACGTGATGTGGCATCATTATCTCCAAATACACAACTGCACATAGGTAAAAAATATAAAAATAAAATAAAAAATTCAAAAATAAATAAATATAAAGACACATCAGCAAAATTAATAAAAAAATAAAATAGAAATAATAAAAATAATAATAAAAATAGGAAAATAAAAAATACAAAAATAAAAAAATATAACAAATATATTTTGTTAACTATATATTAATAAAATATTTAAAAAAATTATATTTCTTTAATATATATTAAAAAATAGTAAAAAATAAAAAAAAAAATATTTTGTTAAAATTTCGTTAAATATAGATATAGTTCGCTAATATATATTAAAAATATTTGTTAATAATAAGAATTATATATAATTTATTATATTATCTAATATAATAATTTACGTAAAAATTTATTTACTTAATATATATATATAAATATATTAAATATAAATATAAATCACAAAATATAAATTTATATTAAAAAAAATATTTTAATATATTTCAAAATATATATTTTAAAAATATTTTTATTTATTTAAATATAAATTTATATATGTGGTTTATATTTATATTTAATATAGTAGATTCGATCTAAGTAGTCTCGTCGGGAAACGTCGTAAGTAAAGCGAGGAAAGGAAGTAGCTATACCTGAGTGAGTTTATATTAAATAAATAAAATATTATGTAAAGTAATATATTAGATAATATGATAAATTATATATAATTATTCTTATTAACGATTTTTTTTCTTTTTTAGTATTTTTTAATATATATTAGTGAAATATATTTATATTAAACGAATTTTTTTTTTTCAATATATATTAACAAAATATAAATTTTTTCAAATTTTTTTTAATATATAGTTAACAAAATTGAACGAAATATATTTCTTATACTTTTTTTTTATTTTTGGGTTTTTTTTCTATTTTCTATTATTATTATTTTATTTTTTCCAAAGTGTTTTTATTATTTATTTATTTTTGGATTATTTTTATTTTTATTTATCTATGTGTAGTTGTGTACTTGGAGAGAAGGATGACACATCACGCCACGTTTATACCACGTAGGAAATTAAGAAAATTTATAATGCCATGTCATTATCTAACCTGACCACGTCAGCTTTTTTATCCAGGTTGAGTAATTAATGTATCGTTTTCGACCAGATTGTCAACTAAATGTTTCTTTTCCATAAGGAACAACAAGATGTCTTTTTTGTTGACAACGCCTAACTTGGTTTACTATTTTTAAAATTTTGCTGGTGAATGCTTAACAAAATACATGAATCATATTAATGTCAATAAAAATTAAGCATTATTAATGGTGAATGCTTAACAAAATACACGCTGACTTACCAAGATACTCGAGTACACAATATGAATAATTCACGCTATAAATCTCATATTCAAAATATGTGTCATTATATTGTTCTCTCATAGTTCAAGAAGACTGAAATCTACATTAATATTCCACAATTTTTGTGTATACCAAGTTTTTTGGACGTTGATTAATTTTTTTATTTTGTCTCTAATAAGTATTTTACATGGTTTTTTTAATACATGTACATAAACTTTTGTTTTGAAACATGATTGTTGCGATGAAAATATGTTATCCACATTTAATGGTGGTATTGTGTAACTAAGTTTTTTTGGAGATGTTGATTGATGATTCTATTTTGATCTTTACTTACTATTCTCCATGGGTTTTAATTTTAATACATAAACTTTTGTTTTAAAACTTGATTTTTGCGATGAAAATATGTTATCTATGTCGAATGTTGGTGTTGTGTTCGAAATCAAGTTTTTCAAAGACGTTGAGTAATTTTTCTATTTTGCTCTCTAATTACTATCTTCCATGGGTTTTTTCAATACATAAATTTTTGTGTCGAAACATTATTATTGCGATGAAAATATGTTTTCCACATTGAATGTTAGTGTTTTGTTGAAAATCAAGTTTTTTCGGAGACATTGATTTATTTTTCTATTTTCGTCACTAATTACTATTTTACATGGGTTTTTTAATACTTAACATTTTGTTTCAAAATATGATTTTTGCGATAAATTAATATGTTATCCACTTCAAATGTTGGTGTTGTGTTCAAAACCAAATTATTTTGGAGACGTTGATTAATTTTTCTATTTTGGTGTCTATTTACTATTTTCCATAGTTTTTTACTTTTTTTATACTTAAACTTTTGTTTCAAAACATGATTTTTGCAATGAAAATATGTTATCCACATCAAATGTTGGTGTTGTGTTTGAAACCAAGTTTTTTCAGAGGCGCTGATTAATTTTTCTATTTTGGTCTCCAATTACTCTTTTACATGGCTTTTTTTTAATGCATAAACTTTTAGTTCAAGACGTGATTTTTGGATGAAAATACTATATCCACATCAAATATTGGTGTTGTATTCAAACCAAGTTATTTCAAAGACTTTGATTAATTTCTTTATCTCTAATTACAATCTTTAATGTCTTTTTTCAACACTTAAACTTTTGTTTCGAAACATGATTTTTGCAATGAAAATATGTTATCCACATCAAATGTTGGTGTTGTGCTTGACCCCATCGCAACCATCATGGAAAGCACTTATCCAATGGTTAGATATTGCATTGATGACCCCATCTATTTGAAATATAGGGCTATATAAGATCCAACATTAGATGTTGTTGACTCCATCAATGAATATATGTCATCTTTGAATCAATCGGAGGATAATACTTATTTAAGTTTTGATACAACATGCAAATCCGATGGTGGTGTTGATTTCTTCCATGACCTGCACACACTGGAGTTCTTAAATAGTATAAAATGTTCTGGTGTTCTAAATCATGAATTGCACTTAAATGTTGAGTCTCTTGTCATGTTTTTGAGAAACATTGATCGTTCGATTCGACTGTGTAATGGAACACGCTTGGTGATAACGAAGCTTTCCACCTACGTGTTCCAATGTAAGATTCTAATATGATCAAATGCTAGACATAAGGTATTGGTACCAAGAATTTCCCTAACTCCATCTGATCTCAGGATACCCTTCAAGTTCCAACGAAGAAAATTTACTCTTGTGTTTTCTTACGCAATGACAATCAACAAGAGTCAAGAGCAGTCATTATCCCATGTCGAACTTTACTTGAAAAGACCCGTGTTCAGTCATGGTCAATTATACGTTGATGTGTCTCGAGTCACTAATCCACATGGATTGAAGATATTAATATGTGGGGACGATAATGGGGAAAAGAAAACTAATAAGTTTTCCACAATTTGTAATACCCTACAATATTGTACTTTACTATCTATTCAATAATAATGTTTTTTATTTGTCATTTACTTTTTATTATATATATATATATATAAATGTATTTATTAAATATATTTTAATAAATATGTTCCGTGCATCGCACGGGTGAAGATACTAGTTACAAGAATTAAGAAGCATAGATCTTTTTAATATGATTTTTTTTCCCTTCTACAAGTGGTAAGATTAGTTCCAAATGTATGCAAAATTTTAATATCTATTAGAAGCATTACATTCTATAAGTGGTATGATTAGTTCCAAATTTCTGCAAAATTTCAATATCTATTAGAAGCATTATATTTTATTGATGTTTATTTTTTAGATGAACATAAAGTAATTTACTATGGTCCGTCTTGTCCCTATCGACGAGTTGTTCATAAACTTGTTCGGTTCAATTCAATCTCGTTTAAAACGTGTTGAGTTAATGAGTTGTGTTGAGTTGATGAGCGATATCGAGCTCAACTCCACTTGTTAATGGTTGTTAAATATCGAATAAGGGTTCTTTAAATATGAATTTTTGTTTTAGTCCGACTTGTTAATGTTATTGTCGGATTTTTTTTTATTAATGAGTTGAGCTCTATTCGACTTGATAATGTTGGAGCCCAAATTCGAGCGCCGTAGGCCCTGATTGATTATAAATTATCTTGCCACTTTTAACCGTATAATTTTATAACTCAAATATAATCTAATTCAAATTTAATTTAATTCAACTCTTCTCAATATTCTATATAATTAAATAATATGAATAAATCATTTTCACATATTACAGTATTTCACTATTCATACACCTACATAATTTTAACTTACCAACCAACTCCCTCTTATTTTTACATATTACATCAAATAATAGGAATTCAAGACTCAAACCTACTCAATCAACATCTTCAAAAGTAAAATAATTATCTCCAATCTAAGTTTTAATTTTTTTTGTTCACGTGGGATCAGAAAATATATATATATATATATCACTGTTTTGTGACTCGGACCGTCCCAGCGAGTCGACCCGGGACCCAATCGGCCCGGAGCCAAAACCGGTTCAGTGAGCTATTTGGACCGGGTAACAATGGACCTGGTCAACCCGGCCTTGACACCCGGTCGACCCGGGTCAACCCGGTTGACCTAGTTTCTATAATTTTTTTTTATTTTTTTATATTTTTATATAAAAAATGAAAACAATGTTTATATAATGACATAGTAAATATTTATTGTGAGATTCAATATTATTAACACTTAAATATACAAATTTTGTATACAAAACATTTATTTTTGTTACTTTTATGTATATTTATATGTCGAATACTATATATATTATTTTAAAATTTTTAAAATTAATTCTCCGGTTCATCAATTGACCCAATGACCCGGCGGTTGAACCGGTGACCCAGTGACTCGGAGACCTGTCCGGGTCGATTTCCGGGCCGGGTTTAAAAACTATGATATATATAATATATATTATTAAAAAAAGAAACTCAATTTTCAGAATGGTGGGTACGAATAAGTTGCAATGTGGAGGATACAAATGCAAATATGCATGAGTGACAAGAGTCGCTCGCTCTCTTCAAAAGGGAAAGAGAGTGAGATCTCTGCATTTCAATCTGTTCCTTACATGCATTTGCATGAGTTTTACTTTACCTGATTTTTATCACAGCTTTCTTCAATTTCATTATTTTTCTCATGTTGTCTGTTTCTTTGTTCTAATTTCCGATAACCCCAAAGATTAGTATAAATTCATTGTTTTTTCCGTCCATCTTCTTCTTCTTCTTCTTCTTCTTCTTCTTCTTCCAATTTGCCTTCAATTGTAAAAGCCCATTATTTCTACTTTTCAGGAAAATTTTGTAATCATTTATTGGGCTCCATTATTGGGTCAATCAGCTGAAAGATACCAACTTGTTCATCAATTCCGTATAATAACAATATAAATCAATTAATGGCGAATGCATCTGGGATTTATATTCCCGCGGCGCACAGTGTGGGGAGGAGATTTTCGCCGTCGATAGGCATTTATCGATCTGGGTTTTGGTTCTCTGAAAGCGCGACCAGGAGAACAGTGTGCTCCGGCACCACTCAGGGCGCGGAGAAGCTCCCCGGTTCTGATTCGAGAGCTCCCAGGTAATTAATTGCTGGGAAAAAAAATCGTTCTTTCAGATTCTTTGTCTTAAAGTTCAAATCTTGGGTTTTATTTCATGTGGGCTGTGGCGGATGTGGTTTATATTTACAGGTAGTGTGTTTTAAATTATGATAGCTGGATGAATGGTGTTCTTACTGAATTCATTATCAGATTTTTTTATGCACTTTTGGGAGAATTCGATTCTGCCGTATTTAACCTTTGGATCACACAATACAACATTAAAAAAACCCGTAGGTACGGATTTCCCTTGATTTTGTGTAGTTTAGGTGTTAGGGATGCCCAATCCCTTACACCAATCTCACGAAAGTGATTGCGTATTCGGAGCATAGCCTGTGTAGCATCAAAGGGGTTCTTTTAGAGCAGATGTTTATAACCTTTTGAATTGGATTCAGGCAGTAGCTTAAGAATAGAGGTTGCTACCTTTGTTCCTTTTGAGTTTACGTCTTTTCTGCAGTGAGTTGGTCGAAGACGGTTGGTTTTTGTATGTTTCCCACATTTGCATGTGCAAATTGGTTATAGGTATCTATGACATTTTAATGGGACTTCTCATATTTGTTGTAATTTTCAGTTTTGAGCTACATGTATTCTTCACCTGCATAGTGCATAATTTGGCCTATATATATATTTGAAAAAACAAGAAAATCGTATGCATGATTAGGGAAATTTCTCATCCATTGCTGTTTTCTCTTTATGTTGGGCTAAGTTTTGCTCTTCTTCTAGTGCATATTTAATCCGCCACCCCACACCCGAAAAATAATTAAAAGCAACAACAGTAAGAGATAATATAAGTCTCTGAGCCATAATGTTCAGGTAGATGAGCAGATTTTATAGTAGAGATCCTATATTTCTAGTTCTGATAATTTGAGCCGGCGATCTGGATAAACAGTTTAGCCTGTTATCTTCAAGGCATGTGTTTCACATTTTATGTATGACAATACCAGTTCTGGATAAATGGTGTAGCTGGTTTTATTATTCACTTGGTATTCATTTAGCTTGGTAAAAAATACATGTTTTTATGGAGTTATATGCTAAAACTGACTGCATCTAATACCGTTGTGCTTATCATGTACCCTTCCTTTGTGCAAAGATTGTTAACTTTGAATTTTCATTCTGACACCCCTTTATAATCTCGATAAATACGTAGGCTTGTAAGCAGAGGCTGCAAGTTAGTTGGTTGTGGGTCTGCAGTACCAAGTCTTCAGATATCAAATGATGACCTCTCGAAAATTGTCGACACTAATGATGAATGGATATCAGTACGGACTGGAATCCGTAATCGAAGAATAGTTTCCGGTTTGTTCCCTATGCAACTTTTTTCTTATAATTTGAGGTTATGTCTAGTAATAGCCTGTATATGAAATAGTAGTGGTACTTGTAAAAGATCAAATCTTGTTTGTTTTTGAAATAACTATTTGCTCCCAAAGAGCAGATATTGTAGTAAAATTAAAAAATATTGCACACCAAACATGGCTTACTTTTCGCATCTCCATGATATGTTACAGGAAAAGATAGTTTAACAGGTTTGGCTGTAGAGGCATCAAAGAAAGCTCTCGAGATGGCAAGGGTTAGTCCTGATGATGTTGACCTCGTGTTATTGTGTACTTCGACTCCAGAGGACTTATTTGGCAGTGCCCCACAGGTGCATTTTACATGTGACATTCTGAATTTTATTATAAATTCCTCTGCTTTTCTTGGGTTGGTAGAAGTGATTCATACCATCCGCTAGCTAAGTTGTACCTTTTTTAAAGCCTGAAATTTGTTGCAAACCCAATTACTATCAAATTTTTAGATAAAATCTTCTCTCAAATGTATTTGGCTAATTCATTGAGGTTTTTGTCTTCTAATTTATTTGGCTTTTAGTATCCATTGGCAAACACTATCAGCTTCAGTTTTTTTTGCAAATCACTTTTTTCACATAAAGTTATTACAAACCAGTTAGTGTGAAAGTGAAATTTCTTGCAAACCTTCCCTCAAAACAATACGATCCCCTACCATAAGTGAGCATGCAGTTTTTTGTTGATATTTTCTATGTTTACCTTTTTGGGCATTCACAAATGATGATTGTTTCAAAACTCAAAGGCATTTCGGGTGATTTTTTTTTTTTTT
>CACSLK010004199.1:613219-624827 GCA_902706635.1 Striga hermonthica
GAAAAAAAAAAAAAAAAAAGCATAGTGGAATACAAATGAACCTTCTTGGGAGCACCCAAAAGATCGGCATATCGAGTTAAAGCCGTCCTTAGAGTGCAAGGAGGGAAAGGCGGTGGCAACGAGCTTCCACCAAGTGGGGTCCCGTCTTCTTTATCAGTGTGGATTGAGAAAAACATCTGTGGGGGTAAGTTAAGCAGCCTCTCTGCTTCCTCTACTGTCTCAACTGAGTTCTCGCAGTAGACACCAACATGATCACCTGTTTCGTACCTGAGAAATAGTAGTACATTTAGTGAAATGCCAAGATTACCACTTTGGCCGCAAGTTCAAGTCGGCGAGTGTTCAGAGGATTTCAAAATGTAATTGTTGAGGTATTTTGTTTTGAATTTACAAATTTCAAAGACGTTAGATGCTATTTTGCTGCATGTTTCAGATTTTCTGCAAGTAGTTGCAACAGATTATAAAGGTGGGTAAGTTTTCGTAACTGTTACATAATATAAAATTTATAGACACTCACGCTAATCCAGTTCCAGCTATGTCGAATTCCAAGTGAGTGCAAGAACGATCAGACAATGGAGTGTGAAGCTCTTTCTTCACAGCAACATTTACTCTTCAAAAAATCAAAATCAAAATACAATCGTTAGATATGAAGAAACAATCAGTACATTCTTGAAAAAAAAACCCAACGAGAAGGAATATACACCTGCACGGATGCTGAGCATCATAGACCGTATTGCCATTTGCATAACCGTTAGCCGAGCTTTTGACTGAGACCGAGTCATCCGAATGGTCATGGAACACAACACGATATTCCAAAACGGCAGCAGTGTACGGCGTAGCTGCAGCTGTGTCATCCTCACTGCGTAACAATGTATCCAACTCTGGCCACACCAATTCTCGCCTTTATTATCAATTGAACAAAAACATCAGAACAATCAGTCAATGTGTTTAAAAAGAAAAAAATAAAAAATAAAAAATTGGTCAGTTTTGTGATGATGACTGATGTTGTTACCATGCCGAGAAGTCGTCTTCAATGCATTGATCATCATCTCCAAGACCCACGGGGACCAGCCGCTGTCCGCCTGAATTTCGATAACAAATAGACAACATTAGAAGGCATGGCCATGAAAGATCAGCCTTATAAGGAAAATTATCAGCTTCAATGTAACTGATTTGGCATCCGCTTTTACATGATTAAGATTAATTCCAAATATTTAGCCCAGCATTTACTTCACTACAAATGTACAATCAGTTTATATTTGATTATGCGGCAAGAAAGCATATGCGACCGAATTATTCACCACGGTTTCTAAGAAAATAGAAAGTACTAAAAATAATAGCAAGAGAATCACAAGTTCAGATTTTGACACAAATGTAACTCAATTTTATCGGTCGAGCTGCAAAATTGTTTTCTGAAAAAATATTCACAATAGGCCTACAAGTGGTGACCAATGAAGGTTTAATCAGTAGTTCAAATGTTCTTCTAAAAACTGGGGAAAATCAGCGTACCTAACTCTTCAACAATTTTGTCCACCTCAATTGCGATCTGTTGCCCATACAAGCAAAATTAGAAGAAATGATCCTCAAAAATAAAATTTAACAAATGCCCGAATGCATGTTTAAATTTTACAGAGGTACAGACCTTGTTGAAATGCTCGTACTGCCTGTTCCCAAGACCAAAAACACCATACTTGAGATTCTTAAGCCAGTCTCCCTTCTCTTTCCCCTGCACCACAAAAGCACAAAATTTTGATTTCAATATAATTCCAAATTTTGACCTGGTGAAAAACTCAGGTAAGAGTAAGCTACTATCTACTAATGTTTATCTTCACTTTCTTTTACCTCTACAAACCATTTGTAAAACCTGGCTGCATTGTCGGTAGGCTCACCATCACCATACCTGCAAACAACCAATCCCCAACCAACTCAATAAATTACCAGGACAAAATTATTTGTTCGACATATGATCTAGCACTTCTAGCACATTTCACAAAATTAATCAACACTCGAACACAAAACGGAATCGTATTCAGTAAATCTTGAGATAGTTGCTAACATATAATGCAATTTAGACTCACGTGGCCAGGAAGAAGAAGGCCAAAGTCTCCTTCTTCATCTTCTCTTCATACTCTTCGTCATTGGCCGCATAATCATCCTATAACAGACCAGAAATACTACTAAGAAAACTCTGAAAAAAGTATATCTACAAAGTTTGATGTACCAAGAAAATAGGAACACAAAACTTACCAAGTCGACTACTCTAAATTTGGCTTGCTGATATCTGGCTTTAGCTTCCTCTGCAAGTGCCTAAAAGCAAAAAGAAAATCATTTTTTTCTGACATAGCAGAAGAAATACTATAATATTTCTGTGGTGAGAAAAAATAAGATAATCATAACAGTAAGATCTCAGGCCATATCAAGAACAAGAATACCCTTCATATAAGATTCCATGCCCTTCAGCTTTATGCCCAATGATTATTTTTAGATTCGGTGACTCAAATCAGTCTTATACTTTAAGAATCAGACAGAAATTTCAATCATCCATCTTTTCCCAGAAAAGATTTTCTAATTTAGCTAAATTTCCCTTTTGTTACCTTAGCAAAGCCTTCGGCAGTTCCAGTCTGAGTTCCAAAGAATATGGTAACCTTCTTCTTCCCGTCATCCACTTCCTCCGGCTCCGCCACCGCCTTCGTTACCAGCGGCTTCGGCGGCTCCGCCTTCTTCTTCTTCGCCAATTTCGCCGCGCGCCGCCAAGACATGAGCAGGAAATAACCCACGAGCACGGCGATGGAGGTGGCCACCATCATCATAAGGTCCTTGTTCTCCATGATCAGCGCCACCACCGCAGGCGGCGCCGCCTCCGATGACCCGTTCGAATTGTCCAGCTTCACTCCTTTCAGGATCGCAGACATCAGATCGAAGGGAGAGAGCTTCTCTGGGGTGGACTCCATGGTTACTGAACTGAATTCCCAGCTAATTCCCCCAAAATTCTGGAAAAAGGCAGTGGATTAAGCAGCGATTAAGTAAAATAATTGGGGGGTTTTGATTCTCAGAGCCTCTCTATTCCCCTCTTTATGAATCTTCTGGTTTTCTGCGTGAAGTTTGAGGAGAGAGCGTGGGTAGGTTTGGAGAGACTCTGAGCTTGTACGAAATGTGGAAGGAGAAAATGTGTGGAGCTTTTATGGAGGGTAGAGAGAGAGGAAGGAGAGAGAGTTGATGAAGAAGCAATAAAAAAATGTACAAAAGCCTACCAAACCAGACCACCGGTCAATAAACTCACCTAACCCCGGCTAACCATGGTTACAAGTTACAACATAGGTGTGGGCAAATTTCTTTCTTTTTTTTTCTTTTTTTGTTTCTTCTCATTTTTTTATAATTGATAATTCATAACAATCTATCTATATCTATATAAAAAGATTTACCATTTTTAAAAAATGACAGGTCAACTTTTGGTCAAACCACTTTCTTCATTAATTGTTTACTATTAATGGCAACTTCTTTTCCTTTTTTTCACGTTCAGCTATTAAATGCCCACAAAATGCGGAAAATTTTCAGTAATTAATTTGGTATAAACATTCCCAAAAAATGCGGCTGTTAATCATTTTGCCAAATTTGAAATCATGGAGCATTTTGTAATTTTATTTTTTTCCATGGGTTATTTGTTTTTTTTTTTACTATTAGATTTTATGGTTTAAGAAATTAGGTTGATTGAAATAAAAAAAATAAAAAATTAGTTGTTATTTTTAATATTTTGTTGTTGTTCCATTTTTAATTTATTCATATACTTTATTCTTTTTTTTTATCCACACCCAAATTTTATTGTTATTTTGATTCATTATTGCTATTCAATAATGAATACAATTATATTTGATATTTGACTTCTTTTTATAGTGAATACTATTCACTTTAATGAATATCATTCACTTAGTTTGTTTTTTACATAATATTGCGTAAAATTTTATTCGAAAAATGTATGAATACAATTATATTTGATATTCGACTTTTTTATAACACGTGTATTAATACTTTTTGACATGACATAAAACTTTTTTTTTTATAATAACTATTTTTTAAGCACGTATTTTTATGGATACATTTTTATTTCTAATTACCTAACATATAAGTTAGTAACACGATTTTGTTTTCTTGTAAAGAATCCCAATTTTAAGGGAAATATAGAATTATATATTTTTTTTAATTAGTTCTATTTTTTATGTTTAAAAAAATTAAAAATTATATTGTTTCCATCTGTTGGGACTCTTTTAAAGGGTTTTATATTCTAGATATCTAAACAAAATTAGAGTTGTAATTTAACATAACCTCTATTTGTTGTAAACAAATCCAATTTATATGAAATTCTAAAATTAAACATACTTTGTAATCAACTATGATTTTTATAACCGTTTTTTATGTTTAATTAAATTTAAAATTATATTGTTTTCAAGTTTTAGGATTTTTTTTTTCAGTTTTGGCGTGTGTTTTTTTTTTTCATTGTGAAAATCTCTACATATCAGTTATTATAAGATGTAGTGGTTGGAAACAAATCCAACTTACATGGAATTATAAAATTAAATATATTAGTTATGATATGTAGATCGATAATTTATATGTTTAATTAAATATTAATTACACGGTTTCCAACTCTTGGGACTCTTTATTGTTTTCATATTTTAATAATGTACATATTCTTATAAATATGGTTCTTCTAAATTCATTCTCATCTACAGATTTGCAAAAATATTTTTCATTCGGCTTTACCCAAATTCTACTTGCATTACCGTAAAAAAAGGTCATCGGCACTGAAATCTCGAATAATATATTAGAGCAAGCTCCTTGCTTGCGGAAATTTATGATTTGGCAATGCATTTATCTTGAAAATTTAATTTAAAAAATCACATCTTTCTAATTGTTGTGCAACTGTCAAATAAACTAAATTTAGTGTTGTTATATTCTCTGTATATTTTACATTTATATTGCACATGTTAAAATCTAAATGCATATTTATCATCAAATCCTATGAGCTTATGTCCAATAATGACTAACATGATATATCTGATGATAAAAAACAAAAAATAAACCAACTTTGAACAAAAATTAAGATAGATAGTCTATTCATAAACAATTAATAAAAAGCAAACAAACCAATTTTATGTCAAACCTGAAACATCAATTATTATTTTCAAAAAAATATAGAAATTATTACGGAAAAGTTTACATTTATTTACAGTCTTATTTTGATTTAATTGATGGTCAACCTAATAATTGTTGTATGTAATTTTTTATTTTATTTGGAGAAAATTGTGAAATACTATGGAATATGAAAAAGGGAGAGGGGAGAGAAATTATAGGGAATCATTAAATTATGTTTCTATCTATAAATTATTCAACTCACTATTAAGAAAGTTACATGATTCAAACTAAAAATATACTTTATTAGTATAGCTAGGAATGTAAAATAACTATATTCATAAAATAGGAACGAAAAAATTAAACTCGAAATAAAATATATATTATAATATAGTTGGAAATTATAAAAGTTGTCCAAGCGTGGGGGCAATTTTTTTGGCGACAACAATCAGCATTTGCAGCCCAAGAGAGAAGCCCAACAAGGGAGCCCAGTTGAGTGAGGCCCAATTTCTGCAGCCCTTTGTGCAACCCGCGTCTGGCCCGAGTCGGCCTATGCTCCTCACAACGAGTTACCCAATAATCAAACTCATATGTTGTATTCAAAGAGGTTTTTAATAATATAAGAGTTTTTAGTGACGAACATTTCATGATGAATAATGTTCGTATGTATTAAACTCTCATATATCCTAATGCATGTCAAATTATAATATTCTCCAAATTTATATACCCATGCATCGCACGGGATACACACTAGTAATTATGTACAAGGGTAATAGCATCTGATAATTCATAACAACAATTTTGTACAAGGGGTTAATAGCATCTTGTATAAGTTAGGTACTTGGTGATTTCTTTATAATTATAATAACTTGACGGCTTGTCCGAGGGTTGAGGTTGATCGAGAGTTGACAAACTATAGCTCGATTTGTGAGGTGGTCAAGTTATTGAACTCGTACGCTTCTCTACATCAGTTGATATTAGAAGTCAGCACGATTCAAGATGCACCACGAATGATGACATCGACGAGCATGAAGCCACCATTGAACATCCTGGTCGACAAGCCATGGGTTCGGCCGCCAGATCAATCAATGTGATCGTCAGGTTGAGGATCTTTCGACGGAGATTGAAGATGTTCGTCTTACGATCAACAACATAGTTGAGGATTTGCAGAGGAACCATGACGCTGACAATCGGGGCGTGCGCGAGGGAGTTCGCGGAGGACATGGAGGTCGTGGTCTAGGGGGGCGTCCCGCCGAGATCTCCACAACTACCGTATGGTGACGAAGACGACGAGAAGATAATCTCGGAGAAATCTCCTCAACGATTACCACGCCCGCATGTCGAGGTTGACCCCTTTGTTGCATACGACGACCGTGACATGCGGCAAAAGGGCCTGGTTTACATGGACAGAGACAGTCAACGCGACGACAAAGACAGACGCGTGAAGGCTGTCTTCGCCGGTGGATATCGTGCTCGACGCGATTGAGAATTTGATCGCGAACATGGTCAATGGGAGGACTCGTTTTGCTTTGAAATCCCTGAATTCGACGGAGAGCAAGTTGATGGGCCATTGTACGATGGTCTGCTGGTGTTTGATGAAGGACCCGATGAAGTGGAAGAGCGTCTTACCGGCGAGATAGACGATCTCTACGACGGCCCGTTAATTTTCGATGAGGAGCCTCCGGGACTGGAGAAATTTCATCATGTTACGGGTATCGAAATTCAACTATTTGAAGAATCTGTGTTCAGTTGGTCATATATAATCTCCCAGGCTTTGGCGAAGGTGATCATCATCCTAACATAAATATTACCTCATTTGTTCCAAATATGTTGTATCTGGCACATTCTGTGGACGGAAATGGAGGCTTGGGATTAGTGGGCTCCCATATCAAAAAGCTCAACTGGGATTCAGCTTTGTTCCTACATGTTTTGTTGACAAATGTTGTCGATAGGCGGATGCAGGTTCTCTTTACGATCGGGGTTTGTGTGTGGGACAACAGATGACGCCGCGAGGCTCAGGTTAAAGGACGAACCCTCTCCATCAAGAGGGGAGATGATGAAGACGAGATATCATCTAACATAATTATTTAGGATATATTTATTTCCATTTACCTTTATTATTATTCTTTTTATGTTATTTGATTGGTTAGAGAATATTTATTATTCTTATTATTGGTATTCGAATATTTAGTAAGAAATATTGTCTTGTTGGACAAGTTAGGAGTAAGATTTAGGAGTCTTCTTTAAATGACTCCTCCTCGTTTGTGTTCTTCCGTTGATACTGAATAAGAAATTGATTGGTCATATCATATTGTGAGATTGAGATCTCATTTTTTTCTTTCCACTCGTATGCTTTCATACATCCATTATTGTATCAAATTATTTAATGAGATTCTCATCACATTATTTCTATGAGATTCGAAATTTGTAGGTTAGGTTATGAATATACATCGACTTAAACAATAATCGCCTAACACCGACTTGATTGTCGCAGTGTTTACGCCATAACACTTCTAATCATTTGTAATAAATCAATGCTCTCGATCAACAAGAAAGTAAATAATTAAATTTATTCGGTGTATCCACGAATGTGTCTATTGTAAATTCATTAAGTTTGTTTTTTGGCAATATTTTTTGCACTAGATAAAGTATTTATAAAATATTTTTGAATATTTTGAAAAATGTAATTGATGTATTATAAATAATAATCATGATATAACTTATATATGTTGCTTTTTCAGGAATACCATACTTTATGTAAACATATTAATTTGTTTGAAAAAAAAAAAATAAAAAAAATCTAAGTGCCAAATTGCCAATGCAAGTACATTTACAGGTTATACTCTCATTTGCACAATCCATTTTATGAAGCACTTATACATATGTCATACTTTTATTAATATTATATTATATTTTAAATATGTCATTTAAATATGTATATTTTAAATATTGATTTTTCTCATGATCATCATGGGTTCTAATTTTTCATAATTATGGTGTAATGTTGTGAGTAAATCACGATTTACTTGTTGTTAACTAGAACTGTAAAAAAGAAAAAAGGACTTGTTTGTCAATCACATGGTATCATTTGTGGTTCAATGTTTGTACACATTAATTTAATATATATTTTGTTTAATTTTATATTTTTATATATAAAATATAAAAATGAAAAACTAAAATATGTGTTTTATTGAAAAAAATATTTTCAAAGATTGAATGATTTCAAACAAGTTGATCTCGAATTAATCAAATGATTTCACGAATCTTTTGTTGAACTACTCGAACACTAATGAATTTAAATTTTGACAAACAATTAAATTAACGAGTTCAAATGCGAATTAATTTGAATTTTAGCGGACGATAATTTGAATAAGAATTTTTCCTAAAATAGTAAGTGAACATGAATTGTATTCGAATATAATCGAACACAAACACAAAATTTCCAAGTTTGACTCATTCGAGCATGATATTTTCAAGTTTGACTCATTGGATATTGTTATTGGTTTTTACAATTTACAACACCACTGTGAGTTTACTACTTTTTATTTACTTTACTAAATTGACTTAATGGCATTTGGGTCATTTAACCATGGTGAACGAGATCCAGGAATTCCCTCGTTGTTATTTTATAATAAAATATTTTATATTGCATATTTGAATTAGACATGACCACGGTTTCGGTACCGACCTGGTCCGGGCTTCGGCCCAACCGGCCGTAGGTTGCTGTTTTCGAAAATCGACACCATAGCTTTATGGGTCGTATCCGGGCAGGAATTTCCTCGTTGTTATTTTATAATAAAATATTTTATATTGCATATTTGAATTAGACATGGCCACAGTTCTGGTCCCGACCCGGTCTTGGCCGGCTCAACCGGCCGTAGGTTGCCGTTTTTGAGAACCGACATCGTAGCTTTATGAGTCGTATTTGGGTTCATTTATTTTGTTTTTGGCGTTCCGGGACCAGGCCGGGACAGGACCATTTCCACAAATCGACCCTTAATTTTTGACGGGCTAGTTAAGGGTCACTCATGAGAGGCCAGCCGGCCCAGCGGGCCCCAACCGATTGACTGGCCATGTCTATTTGAATATCAGATTGGAATCATTATATAATTAACTTTTGATAATTTAACTTATGTTTAAGCTCAAATATACCTTTTCTCCCTTTTACAGGGCTACAAAAGATATATTTATAGGGAAAAATGCCCTCGTGACTCGCGTGTGATCGTACTTGACTTCGTGAAATATTGGCCACTATTTCCGGTGGCTTTTAAGGACTTTCACCACCTATTTTATTTATTGAGCATAAATTCTAATTTACTGAGCATTGAACAAAATGTGTTAATTTACTATATATGGGCCGATTTATGAAACGTCGGTTTCGGACCAAAACCGATTTATTAAAATTATAATTAAAAATAATTAAAATAATAAAACATTTAAAATAAAATAAAAATAGCCGAACCGTCATTACAATTTGTATAAATGATAGAACCTGAACCGGCCCGTTTTAGCCATTTTCTATATCTTTGTTAGTGTTTGCATTTTATTTCATTATTTGTTTTTATATTTAATTTGTATATGTTTTAAAGTTTTTAATTTTTATATACACCTCTAAGATTAATGTAGCAGGTAAATAGTTAATAGTTTCGTAATTTGTCGATTGTTTTGTTATTTTTACGAGAGAATAAAGCATTTCAATAAAAAATTATCTATATTTGGGCCAGTGATCCTTTACTTAATAGGCCTACATAGTATATATAACATGTGTACTAAGAAGAAGGAGGCCGGAGCCTAGCACTTCTAGGTAGTTGTATTCCGTGAGTACGCGACGCCAAAGGTTATGCGTTAGCCACGGTTTCGAGTAATCGCTGACAACCATTAGGACATAAGTGGGCTAACGTCGCCACACAGTCCGCTGCAAAATTAACTTCACGATAACAAGCACAATGTGCACTGTCTAGTCTCGATGCATCATCTCTCGAATAGCTCTCACTATCGCGCCGTGCACCCCCTAGTTGTCGACTGAGGTCTCCGTGACCATTTTGACTACACTTTGGTTATCCACATCCGCGACAACGTTCCGATACCCCAAAATCTAAGTTAGTTGGAGTCTTTGGAATAAACCCCATAACTCGGTGCCCGTAATAGTAGTATATCCAATATTCATGACGAAACCTACAAACTACTGGCCTTCATTATCTCGCAGAAGTCCTCCCACCGATGCCATACTTGTGGACTGAATAAAAGACCCATTCGTATTAATTTTAGCCGCATCGGCTGGTGGAGCACTCTAAGTGATCCATCGGGTTTCTCGGCGGACACCCAATCCTCCCAAAATCCTCTCAGCCGAAATAGCCACCTCAATACTAATAAAAAAATAAATCACCAGTTGGATGAAAATTCCGATCCTATAGAATCCCGTAACTATTGTAAAATTTCACTGAGTAGTCATAGTAATGAACAAATTATGAAACAAATGAAATCTGACAAAATGGGAAAATCAAAAGGCAATTGTTTTTGTAAAGTGTTGTACAAACATAAAAGAAAAGGACAAAGATTCTAAATTCTACGGCTAAAAAAGGCAGCACCTTTACATCAAGATCAAATTATACATAAAGAAACTACTAAAAAACTTTTTTTTAACACTAAAATATATGTATAAAAATCTTTCACGTTGCATATATAAAATAATATTTAAACTAAAATTTGCCTGTTGTGTATTCCTGCTTTACTCAACCTTGTTGCCTATATCAATATTTTCCGAGTCTTCATTAAATAGGATATGAATAGTAAATATATGTCTGACGAAAGAAAATAATTATAAATCGGAACATGTTATATATGTTTTTTATCCAATGAATTGGTGTACTGTACATATATATTTATTCGGAAAAGTATTTGAGGATATTATTGTTTACCATATGTAACAAATTTAAAGGTAACAACGGTTTTCCCAAATATATCAGGACAAAAGAATTAAAAAACAAAAAAACAGCAGAATTAAATCAAATTAAACAAAAAAACAGCATAATTTATATTTTTTCCCCTCTTTATAAAAAAAATAAAAATAAAAGTTTCATAAATAAAAAATTAAGACAGTCACTTATTGGAAATTTGATAATCTTACTGAAGATAATATTAAAGTTTAATGATTCTTCGTTTTGTATTCCGAACTATCCAAAATTTTTTACTTAGAAAAATACATTAACAATAACAATATAAATAAATAAGGATATAGTATCTAAACAATTTTTTGGTAACCAATGTAATAGCTTGTTTGCTTGGAAGTCGGTCCTTTATATGACAAATCACTTGTGAGCCAGTTATAAGGATTAAGAAGCTTCGACTTATTTAAATAAATAAATAATAATAATAATAATAATAATAATAATAATAATAATAATAATAATAATAATAATAATTATAATTATAATAATAATAATAATAATAAACAATAACATTAATTTCTATTTTTTTTTTTTTT
>CACSLK010004199.1:644804-660579 GCA_902706635.1 Striga hermonthica
AAAAAAAAAAAAAAAGCAAAAAAGAAAAACAAAAAACAAAAAACAAAAACAAAAAAGAAAGCCTTTGACAAACTCAATAATAGTCTTGTAGCTTTAGAACGGATGTAAATTAAAATGATTTTTTTGGTGCCTTTGACAAACTCCATAATAGTTATAATGATGTGTTCTCTGATGTTGAAAGTAATATCTTGTCCAGTGAGAGTTTATCAAATTGTGATTTCCTGTATTCATTTTCTCTCATGCTTGTAAGTTTCGAAGATAAACTGGCTGAAGGAACTCTGCGTGATTCATGCCGATATTAAATTCTGTAGCTTTATTTGTGCTGATGTAATTATATCAATAGGTATGTTACTCTGTTTCATCAACACTCTTTTGTAGGACAATTTTCTGGAAGGATATAGAGAAACCTTTTTTTTTATGTACTGAATTGGTATTGGATCATATGTTTCTTTTCCCGCTTTTCCACGCTTGGCATTGTTTTGGATTTTCCTGCTGTTGCTGCTGCTATGTCTTTTGCTGCCACAACTTTGCTGACTAGTTGAAATTATCACTCATGAGGTCTTGTTATTAGCATAGCAGTGGACAAATGAGACTTCGTGCCATTACTTTGTCCGGAAGATGGGTTGCTGCAACCTGCTCATGATAAAATAAACTGTAATGCAAACTACAGAAGCAAAGATCTAAATACAAAAATAATGCATTATTAGCAATAAACAAACTTTTTTTAACCATTTATTATTTATATAGTTAATAAGCAAGCATGTTCGTTCTTCATGTCTCTCTGTACTATAATTCTTGGACCATTTATTATTTCGTTTCTCCAGCCCTGTCAGTTTGATCTTGTAAAGGATGGGGGCACATATATTTCAGTAGGTTCTTTGACAGTTCTCCACAGTGGTTTATGTTCTCTAATTTCTGTGGCTTTTGGATTTATAAGCAGGCAGTTTGCAAGTGAATTTTCTTAGATTTTGTGTTAATTATTATTTTTGCATGTAATTTGATGCTTTGTTCATATACATACACCTCTCGATGAGCTCAATTGATTGGAATCTTTCCACACCGGGCAGACCATTCGATCCTATCGGAGACATACAATTACTGGCAAGGCAGCGTGTTGGGAAGGAAAGACTGATCACCGTCAACAGCTCCACACCAGATTTCTCTTCCGACAAGCCAGACAGAAAGCCGCCTCTGTCTGGTAAAAGGTGTCGCAAGCATAACCATAACGATAGAATCTCTGGCAAGATCTCCGACTCTTCGCGCTGCCAGTGCACAAAGAGGTACCACAATGTTTTTGGGAAAAACCTTTCGATTCAAGCATAGAAAACTTTCAATTTATGGCAAGAAACAATTGAAATTGAGTTTAGTAATTACTTGATTCCTCTTCAAACTCAAAAAAATCCCAATCTAAAATTACTGTTCACAGGCAAAAAAAGGTGAGAAAAACGATTCGAGCTACGGCAATCAACTCAAAAGCCATCGATATTCTACCGGACGACCGACAGGGAGTTCTTGTGGTGCTCGGAGCGGGCGGAGATGATCCGAGCGGCGGCAGGCGGACGACCAATCAGAGGAGTCATTCGCGGAGATGGAGGAGAGGAACGGCAGGAATGCGTCGTCGCAATAGACATGTGTGTATGGATATATAGCAACGATATTGGCGTTGCTATAGAGAAAACAACAAGGACAACATGTCGTGCATATTTGTCGTTCCAATTGCATCGTGCTGATTGATTTATACAAATAACAAAATCGTGCCAATATTGTTGTGCCTATTAAATAGACTAATTGCAACGAGTTGTTCCAAAATTTTGGTTGCCATTGATATTGGTATTCATAAGAACCAGTGAGAATCCCGTACGAAACCACGTACCTTAGACCACTGTTTCAGGGAATTGTTGGTCCTTGAGCATCACTTGATAAGGTGTGATTTTTTTTTTATTTTATGAATGATCTTTTCTAATTTCCGCATGGCTGACTTACAATTTTAGTGGTGCAGAAAGGTCCTTCATGCTCTGATACTGTTATTGGACATTGTTAAATCATGTCAAACTAATTTTTTGATAAGGCTGAAACTGGAGGATAGCCATTAGGTCCATAAAACATTTTTGGTCTTGGCAAAAGGTGTGTGCGTGTGTGTGTGAGAGACCATAAATTCAATCCACAGAAAAGATTATTTTTCACAATAATTATGCCATTGACATTCATGAAATAACAGAAAGAAAAAAACACAGTAACACAGTTGAGAAAATAAAGAATGTTTTAGTATACTACAATGAAACGCAGATTTTGCCTGAAACTCAATTTTTTTATCCGAACTGCTCCAAGTGCTTCGTAGTTGTTATTTCCAAATCGTTGTTTCCTTCTACCAACCTCTCGTATATCTCGGTATCTGCACCCTGTAAATATGTTGTAGAAACATGTCGATTTCTTCCTCATGAAAAACTTAAAAAAGACATGCATAAAACCTCATATAGATACCTTGCAGTAGAGTACAAGTCTACCATCTGGATAAACAGATAACGACATACAACAGGTTGGCGCTTCCTTGTACTACACCATGCCAAAACCTTTACTACACCATTGCCGCTATTTACCAATAATCTGAGCTTTATAACACAGAGCAAGAAAAACCTTTAAAATAAATCACATAAGCCATCATAAACTAATGCATCTTTCCAATTACATAAATGGAGGATCAAGTGAAGACAAAGGCACAACAGTGAAATTCGAAACAGTAAGTTGGATTGTACAGTTGATAAAAAAGATGAAATTGCTTTCTCAAGAAACAGTTAATCAGACGAACAAAGCTACATAGTAAGGCTTTAAGGGAATTTACGTAGAGTCGTTTCATGTTTTAAAATAAGGTGATAGTCAATTCTTCAATCAAGGAACACAACTTTTAAACCATGATCCTTTTACAAGATACATTCGACAAATTTATTAACTACACAAGGCATTGTTCACTTCTAAAAAGAATCCATACATCACAAATTGTATCATCACAAATTGTATCCTTTATGGATATTTGGTGATATATATAGACCAATGAAGGGATATTCATAACTTTGTGAGATGCCTAGATTTCAATCATCACGTTCTACAGCATGTCCAGACTTATTTGGATGCATATAATTCATGTTTTTACCTGCTGCCCCTTGAACCAAACTCGGTATGATACAGTTGTGTGAAGTCCAAGTTGCTCTACCTGTTTACGGACCAATGAGCATGTTCCGGTCCATGGAATAACAATACCAAAATCTTGATCGCCGCTATTAGACAATAGAAATTAGTAAATAGATAAAAATTTATTCATCCTTAATTAAATTGGTGTATATATACCTGTACATTAAGACTGGAATTCCTTGTTTGATAAGTGATCCTACAGTTTCAATTGTGGGTTTCTCTATGTCGAGAACACTATCAAGGGCCATCCGACATTATTCGTGTACAGAAAGGGCAAGATTTTGGCAGTTTTGGCTATCGATTCTTCTTTTTGGGGCAGAGAGTTTGTCTCTCTTGAAAGAAGAGACTTGGTGGACCAACGAACAGTCTAGGAACTTCTCATCTCAAGTTCATTAACTGTATTGTTAAAAGTTCTATAAAACTAAATAAACATCGCAAAATCTTAGTTTGAGATGAGTATGGTTGGCTGTTCCTTGAGCTAGTTCATGAACAGAAAACCCATGGTGAAAATAGAGGTCATCTCGCCGCCAACATCAGACCTATCACCGCTTTACGTCAACCTCCAAAAAAATTAACTCCGACAGCAGTAAGAAAATACAGTCTTCCCAGCATGTCTGGTAATTTGATTTTTCAAGTCATTTATTGTTTCTGGTAGAAAATCAAGAATCATAAATATTTGTACTACCTTTTTACAGATCCCGCAGCCGAAGTTTTCACCTGTCCAAAAAATGCTGATGACCAGATATTGTGCTTGACAGAAATTATTACATCTCCGTCCATCTCCTCTGTCGCCGAACCCTTCCTTGAGTCCCGCTTCACAGAACAGAATCGGAACGCCCAAACCAGCGGAGTCATGTACGTGGACGCGAACCTGCCTGCACAATTTCACCTCTCTTTGGTTAAGGTTTTAGAGGAGTGAAAAAAATGGTAGATTCTCTCATTTATTTTCTGAAGATCAATTTGAATTTAGAATAACCAGATCAATTTTCACGCCTTGGAGTCCCTGAAAATGGACTGCCGGAATGCAATTTTGGATAGTCAGGCGAATCACATCAGAATCAGACATGGCGGGCGAGAAGCAACGATACCGGAGAAGACTTCCCGACGTCTTTGTGTCCATCCACGAAAGAAAGCAATGAGAAAAAACTGGATAGATTGAAATGCAACCAAATCATGTGCCAATGGTTTCAACTTTTAAGTTTTAACCAAATCCGGCAAAACGTTCCCTTACCAGAGCTGCAATAATAAAATCAAAAATAAGAAAAGCATACAGCAAAAATAAAATCACAATAGAAAGTGGAGCAACAATAAATTACACACAAACAGTATACATAAAGATTTTTCGCGTAAAGATGAAAGCTTTTATCAAGAGAATTGGGGTTAGTTACAAATCATCCATATAACAACTCCAATTTCATACAGGTCGAAAGCAAAAACGCAGAATCGCCATAACGTGACATCTAAATATCAAGCAATGGAGACTTTGTGCAAATAATAACTTCTACAAACAGATTAATCTAAAATATAAGACAAGGGCCTAAAAAGCTCGGACCTTTTCAACAGCAAGAACATATGCAACGGCACTGACAAGTACATTAGTCAAAGAACCAGTCCGCTACCACTAGCTCCTGATTTCAAGCACTATATCACCTTCTTTAACACTGCCCGCAACCACTAGCTCCTGATTCACCGAGTCATTCAACATGTAGTGCTAAATTGGACAAGCAAAAACAAAATCAAAAACAGAAAAAATAGAGAAGCCCAGATTAATCAAATTTCTAAAGAACCCATTTTTATGGATATTATGGATCAAAAAAACTACCTGGCTAAGTGATTTTCTTGGAAAGCGGCCTCTGGAGTTTAGGGCATTAAGAGTGGAGTGATAATCATTTGTTTGCTTTTTAGGTTTGCTTTTGGAGGTTGAGCTAGCAACAATGCGCAGCGGTGAGTTTCGAGGAAGCTTGACGTTGGGGACGGCGGCGAGGCTGTCGTGCGCCGGCAGTGGAAAAATAATAGCCGTCGACGAGGGATGGAGGAGGATATTCATTGTGGTCAATATGGCTCACAAGCCCCGACAGGTGGAAGTGTAGAGTTGGAAATGAGACTCTAATTGATGGGGTATGGATTTGTGAAGAGGGGTGTTTACCTGCTCATGTCTTATATTGGTTATATTGGTCAGAAAAAGAACGCCACGTGTCAACCTTAGAATGCCTCACATTTTCTCTTATATGAATAGGAGAGATATATTGATTTCTTTCTGTTGAAGTTTCTCTACAGAAGATCCACTGAGTACTGTGCTGCAAATATTTAAGATCAAAATTTCTATGTATTCCATAACGACTACGAAAAAATAAACGCCTAAAACACAGCCATGAAAAGCACAAGTCTCCGCCTTACATGCCCGCGGCAATTTAAAACTTTTTAAGCCAAAACGATTACAAAAGGATAAGCGCCTAAACACGAACACGACCATCAACAACTTGAAAATTCTGATGCGTGTTACCAATCTTCTTTGCACAACCTCAATAGAGTCATATTTAAATTCAGCTGGTGCCATCCGTATAAGCACAAAAGCTTAACACCAATCACAATTAATTCTACTGTGAAACATTTGAATTCAAATGTAGGAAATATAGTTCGGAGAGTGATGAACTAAGTCGAGGAGACTACTACATTATATATACATATAAATATATGAGGTATATCTTTATATACCTAATATATATTTTTAAGAATTATCACATAACAAAAGTGTATATTAACCAGACATCTATGAGACTTGCTCGTATGACTTGAGATAAAAGACTAGAGCGATTAGTCTCAGCAAACAAAGGGAAAAGGAATTTAGACTAATGTATCACCACCAACTTATTAGCACATGGCAAATAAGTATCTTACTTTGGGCCCACAAAATCAAGTATTATCAGTAGGCTCATTTAAGGAGCAAATATATTGTGACTATTATCTCATAAATGAAATAGAATAAATCGAAACTCAAAAAAGGCAGAATATAGCCATAATCAGACTATAAAACAAAGTAGTTTATAATGTAAAAAATAAGTAAACAATTTGTGACTATTATCTTATATAAAAAGGGAGGAAATTAAAGCAGCAAATAACCTCAATTAGACGATAAGTTATAGGTAGTTTGTTGTGTTAAGAATCATTCATGACATAACTATTGCAGCAAATAATCTCAATTAGACAATAAGTTACGTAGTTTGTTGTGTTAAGAATTATTCTTGACATAACTATTCATCATTTTAAAAATCAATTTATCTTTCGCTTTTTACTCTGTAACTCTTATCTCTATCAGAAAGGTAGAAAAATAAATCAGATGGGTACGAAAAGGTATCTCTTTTCACCCCTCATGCTCAGGCGGGATTGTCGCCTGGACAATGCATATGCATGCTTTTAATAACTAGATAGTTCAACATCTAATATATGTAACTATCCCTATACGTACAACCAAAACGCACAAAGAAGCACAACAACCTATAAGGTAAACCTAGGTTCAAACACAACATAACATGCTCTTCATTATATCCCTATCCACATCTCTTCTCTCAAAATGAGAAATTCATACAAGGCCTTAAAACTGAAATTAGGACTTTTGGATATGCACATTTCAGCATACTTATTTTCATTACATAAGCTCAGCAAATAGGTACACATTCTCGACTCAAAACCACAACACACAACATACACACAAGCCTTAAAATCCCTTTCTTTCTTCTCAACTATATTCATACATTAATCCTCATCCTAAGGCCATATAACTTGAGGTAAAACAACACTTAGGCTTAGCATATACTTCACATATTAACTAGGCCAAAACATCATGTGAATCACATTCAACATGCCTTCATTTTCATCTATCTTTTCCCAAACACTTACCTGAATGTAAGGATTTAAGGCCATGATTTGTAAAGTGATGCTATGGCTTGGGCTGAAAAGTTTAAATAAATAGGCTCAAAAACTTAGGCAAAAGAAAATTGGACTTAGGCTTCAACATGGAACTTAGACTCGAAAATTTATTGGGCCTTAAATTTTCTAAAATCTTATGCATGCTTTAACTTAGTAAATCTTAGAAAAATGAAATAATAATAATCAACGGTTAAACAACAAATAAATGAACTAAAGAAAATAAATAAACATTTAGACAATTAAGACAAATTAAGCAATTAACCAAATAAAATAACAGAGTGTACAATCAAATAAAAGAAAGAGAACAAATAAGTAATTAATAGGACAAAAATAAACTCAAATCACAAATCAAGCAACACCACATAATCTACTATATTTTTCATTACCAAAAATAAAGCGGCATTATGCATCTACCAATCCCCTAAATTGGAAAGTTCAAACACGGTTAAATAAACGAACCTTTAAACCAATTTATGACATCTTTCCCTCAAATTTCTAGACTAGCTTACAATGGGGTGCGGAATGTCTGTAGCCATATTGCATGTCTTGCCACTCCCGCCTGCAATTTTCCATTAGAAGAGAGTGATACCCATATTCACTTGTTGCATTGGCTCAGATGGGAGCAGAAATTTTATCACAAAAAACGCGAGTATCAATAAGAGTAACTGAATCAGAGATCTCCGCCAAAACCCTGATTAACTCCACAGGCCCTAGGGCCCAGCCCGAATGGAAATCCAAAAAAAGAATGGATATCCCCAAAGAATGGTTGCGAGAAACTCGAAAACCAGATTTATTAGAATCCGACCTCTGTCTTCCTCTTGAGTCCCGTCCTCTCTGCCCAAGAGGTCATACTTTTTTCGTTTCTTCTGGTCACTCAGACACTGATATGCTTTGTTTACAAGCCGAAATGCTTTGTTGGCACCTGGTGCGTGATTCTTGTCGGGATGAATTTTCAGATAAATCTTTTTATAGGCTTTGCAAACTTGATCGTTTGTGCAGGTCCTTTGTATACCTAAAATTTGATAATAATCATTTGTCTTAGTCATTATGTGCTTCACGATACCAACATGCTCCTCCGTGTAGCCCGCCGCCGGTGCAGCGGATGATGATAGGGTCACCAGAGGTGAACCCTTGCGGCGGCTGCGACGAGTGCGATTTTCATTGTTCCCATCCATCGTGAAAAAAAAGTTAATAGCAGTTAGACGGTGAGTCTTTAAACAACAGACAACTGCTATCAACTTTTCTTTCACGATGATGAGAATAATGAAAATCGCAATCATCGCCCGCCGCAAGGGTTCACCTCTGGCGACCCCATCATCATTCGCTGCACCGACGGCGGGCTACACGGAGGAGCATGTTGATATCGTGAAGCACATAATGACTAAGAAAAATGATTATTACCAAATTGGGTATACAAAGGACCTGCACAAACAATCAAGTTCGCGAAGCCTATAAAAAAATTTCTCTGAAAGTTCATCCCGACAAAAAACATGCACCAGGTGTCAACAAAGCATTTCGTCTTGTAAACAAGGCATATCAGTGTCTGAGTGACCCGGAGAAACGAAAACAGTATAACCTCTTGGGCAGAGAAGACGGGACTTAGAAGGAGGATGTAGAGAAAGACAGAGGTCAGATTCTAATAAATCGGGTTTTCGAGTTTCTCGCAACCATTTTTTGGGGATATCAATTTTTTTATTTCCATTCGGGTTGGGCCCTAGGGCTGGTAGAGTTAATTAGGGTTCTTGGTGGAGATCTCTGATTCGGTTATTTTATTGATACTTGTGTTCTTTGTGATAAAATTCCTGCTCCCATCCGAGTCAGTGCAACAAGTGAATATGAGGTATCACTCTCTTCTGATGGAAGATTACAGGCGGGAGTGGCAGGACATGCACTATGGCTACAGGCACTTTGCACCCATTGTCAGCTACTCGAGAAATTTGAGGCAAAGGTACCCTAAATTGGTTTAAATGTTCGTTTATTTAACCCTGTTTGAACTTTCCAGTTTAGGAGATTGGTAGATGCATAATGCTGCTTTATTCTTTGGTAATGAAAAGTATAATAGATTATGTGGTGTGCTTGATTTGTGATTTGTGTTAATTAAAGCGTTCATCTACTTAATCTTCTTATTTGTTTATTTGTCCTATTAATTACTTATTTGTTTTCTCTTTCGTTTATTGATTGTACACTCGGTTATTATATTTAGTTAATTGTTTAATTTGTCTTAATCGTCTAAATGCTTATTTATTTTCCTTAGTTCATTTATTTGTTGTTTACCCGTTGTTTATTATTATTATTATTATTATTATTATTATTATTATTATTATTATATCATTTTTCTAAGATTTACTAAGTTAAAGCATGCCTAAGATTTTAGAAAATTTAAGGCCCAATTAATTCTCTATGGTGAGTCTTTAAACATTTGGTGAGGTTTACTCACAGAATGTGTAACACCCCGCCTAGAATCAGAGTAAATTTTTCGCGCTAAAAGAGGCAAGCTCTTATTTAATTTTTTAAAAACTCATACTAATTTTTCGAAAATCCTTTAACTTTAATAGTAGGGTGGTGGCTATCTATAGTTACTGTTCAACTGACTGCTTGCGAGAAGGGCACTTGGTCTTCACGCTCGCGATAAGCAACGGTAGGACCTAATCTGTAGGTCGTTGCCCATACTAGGGCAAAACTAACTCTATGCACTTCTAAGGTTGGAGCTTAACTCACAACTGCACTAGAGTCCTTAATACTAACTGGGGTTCGAAACACTTGATTATGATGAAACCTATCTCTAGATCAATGTCCAATTAGAGAAGAATTATTCTAAGATCATCTGAAATTAACTTAACTCAAGACTGCTCTAGGGTTCATAATTCACTTAACTCAAAGCTGCACTAAAATTCTTATCTCGTCTTAACTAGCGTCCGATTCACCTAGCTAGAAAAGGATCTACTTGCTAGGTAATTGCCCCTATTCGGGCGAAATCTTACATACATACCTCAGTCATGGTATTGCGATTATAGAAAATGTAGTACACAGTACAAGATCCCCACCTGATATGTTGAAGTGCAAGTGTTGAATAATTTGCAACGGTCGAATACTCGACTCTCCACAAGCTACAAAATATATAAGCACAAAATATATTCTAAGTACTTATCTTAAACTATCTTAAACTGAAATCTCGAATTATATTATCTGAGCTGTCTAGGTTTGTTCATTTGCCTTTAAACTCATTTTAGGGATTTACGAGCTAGTTTTGAAAAGTTATTGTCTTTGAGGCATTCTAGAGTTCTCTGAAATATTTCTAAGTCTAGACTATGTTCTAACTAAAATTAAATCTGATTGGGCTAAATTTAACTGGACTTAAGTCTATCTGAAATTTATCTGAAATATATCCAAAATTTATATCTGAAATTTATCTGACATTTCTGCCTGAAATATATATGTAACACCCTGCCTAAACTTATTAAAATCAGAGTAAATTTTTCGCACTATAAAAGGAAACTCTGAAAATTCATATTAATTTTCCGAAAATACTTTAAATATAATATGCAGGATGCTACTCAACTTTAATCTTAAATCTTTAATCTTTAATATCTTTAGACTACTAGGCATGCAACCGAGTATAATTCATTACTCTAAACATCTCAGGATTTAAGCATGCATAGACTGAAATTCTAGATACTGAAATACTGAGTGCGAAAGCAAATGTAAGCATGCATCAACAAAGCATAATAACTCAAACATGTTAAAATATACATGACATGTTTACTAGAAATATCCTTGCCATGACCGTCACCACATCATCGGCTCACGCTACACGCTCGACACCGTCACCTGAAAAATGGTTAGTGGGGGGCGTGAGCATAAATAATCCACGTGCTCCGCCGGAACCAGCACTGAAATATACAGCTAATATAATAACATATCATGACATTGGTATATAAGCAAGTACTTACAGGATAGGCAGAAACGATATGATGATGCTTATTTTACTAAGGATTAAACCTTCATCCAATAAACACTTAAATCAGCAAACTTACAATAGTTGCTACTTAACTGACTGCCTATAACTGTCGTTTAGCTGACTGTCTATAACTGTTGCTCGACTGGATGACTATAACTGATGCTCATCTGACTAACTATAATGGCTGCTCGACTGGCTAACTATAATTGTTGCTCAACTGACTAACTATAATGGCTGCTCGACTGACTAACTATAACTGCTGCTCAACTGACTAACTATAATGGCTGCTCGACTGACGAACTATAAATGTTGCTCGGCTGACTGACTATATCTGCAACATCGCGAACTAAACGTACCTCTGATATGATAAACACATCACGAACCTAAGCATATATCTAATATGATAAAAACACATCACAACCTAAGCATACATCTAATATGATAAAAACACATCACAACCTAAGCATACATCTAATATGATAAAACACATCACAAAGGCGTATAAATAATTATACTGTCTATAACGACTGTTGAACTGGGTATTTATAATTACTGCTCAACTGACTGCTTAACTGACGAGAAGGACACTTGGTCTTCACGCTCACGATAAGCAACTGTAGGACCTCATCTATAGGTCGTTGCCACTTACTAGGGCAAAACTAACTCTTATGTACTTCTAAGGTTGGAGTTTAACTCACAACTGCACTAGAGTCCTTGATACTAACTGGGGATTCGAAACACTTGGTTATGACGAAACCTATCTCTAGATCAATGTCTCTTAAGGAAGAATTATTCTAAGATTACCTGAAATTAGACTTAACTCAAGGCTGCTCTAGGGTTATTAATTCACTTAACTCAAAGTTGCACTAGAATTCTTATCTCATCTTAACTAACGTTCGATTCACCTAGCTAGAAAGGATTACTCGCTAGGTAATTGCCCCTATTCGGGCGGAATCTTACATACATACCTCAGCCATGGTATTGCGATTATAGAAAATGTAGTACCCAGTACAGACCTGATATGCTGAAATGTAAGTGCTGAATGGTTTGCAACTGCCGAAGGCTCGACTCTCCACAAGCTACAAAATATATAAGGACAAAATATATTTTAAGTACTTATCTTAAACTGAAAACTTGAATTATATTATCTGAGTTGTCTAGGTTCGCTCACTCGACTTTAAAATCATTTTAGGGATTTACGAGCTGATTTTGAAAATTTATTGTCTTTGAGGCATACTAGAGTTCTCTGAAATATTTCTAAGTCTGAAACTAAAATCTGACTTAAATCCAAAATATATCTGGATCTAAAATCTATTTGAAATCTTAACGTTATCTGAAATTTATATCTAAATATATATCTGGAAGTTATCTGAAATATATCTGAAGCTGCTATATGAAATTTATCTGAAATTTCTATCTCTGACATTCTATAAATATATATCTGAAATTCCTCGAATCGTCCGGACTGCCTGGACTCATTCAGCTGAACTAAAATTTTCTTTGAAATGTCCAGACTGCCGAGAATGGCTCGACTGAACTGGACCGACGACTCGCTCGACTCAACTCTTTTTTTTATCATATATATATATATTCTTTTGACTTGCCTAAAGTCCTCAACTAACATATCTAGAGTCTGAAATTTACTTCTAAATCGGTTCAGTTCATATTAACTTAATTAGAACCCTAGACATTAAAATTTATTTATGGGCTCGAAATTTGAGTCGAGAAAGTACTTAAGTTCTTAAAGTATTAAGGTACAAAAGTGGGACAACTCAACCCAACACTAATTTAAAAGCCCAATACCAATAACTCTATCCCAATTAACTATAAAATTCATTCTTTTAGCCCACATCTTTAACCCAAATATTTAACAAATATGGTCACCCTCATAAGTCCACTCACTCCACACAACCGACACACACAAACCCACAATTCACACACTCCTTAATTAAATGCACAATGGCAACATACAATTTCCTTCACCCTTTCCCATTTCCTTCTCTGCAATTTATTTCTTTTGTTTCTCCTGCAAGTCGCAAATGCTAGAACCCAACAACACACCAATCCTCAATTTTTTCAAGGCAAGTAACCTAGAATCTAAGGAAATAATCATCCTAAAATTCTTAAAGCTTCAGATTTGATTAAGCTCTTTAATCTCAAATATCACAGCATGGACAATATTGAATCCTTTCTCTTTCTTAAGCTTTTATTTCATTCGAAACATCAAAATTCTGATTTATTTTTCTTCTGTGATATTGAACCGATTAATTTCGGCAGAAAAGGGAGATATTGGAGGGTTTGGACTGGGTACCGTGCGAACCGAGGGCTAGACGGCGGATTTGGACTGGAACACGGCGAATCGGGCGCTGAGGAACTGAGGTCGCCGGAGCTGGAGCCTACGGGAATGTTGAGAATCGAGGTTGCCGGTGTGGAAACTAAACTTCGACTTCGCCAAAAATGGAAGCTCGAGGTGGTAGCGAGCTTGGAGGAGTGTTTTTCGGCATGTGGAGGCTCACCGTGCTGGAGCTGGGAGCTGACGGGACGGTGGCGCTTGGATGGGACGGCGAGTTAGTGTTAGAGCTGGGACCGCGCGTGAACGGCAAGAAACGGAGCTGTTGGGACTCGATTCGCCGCCATGGACGCGTTGGGGAAGCGCGCCAGTGACTGGGCTCGCGGTTTTCCGGCCGGACTGAGGTCGCACGTACGGATGGTGAGCAGGGGCGGGCTCGCGAGCTCGGGTGCGGCGGTTCTTGAGCAGCGAGACGGAGGTGCAGTCGCTGGTCGCGGAGGTTGAGCTTCCCGGCGCGGTGTGGAATAGCTTGCCGGTGGCTACGGCGGCGTGGCCTTGCCGTGAAGGAGAGATGGCACACAGTGAGCTTGGTCGGGAGTGCTGCGAGCTGGGGTCGCCGGTGCGAGGGCTTACCGGAAGTCGGGTCGCCGTCGGGTTCCACTCGCCGGAATGTGGCCGGTTTTCTTTTGAAGAAGAAAGCTTGAAAATGGTGGTGGCTAGGGTTTTGAGGGAATGGGGTATGTATATATAAGGAAAAATTAGGGTTTTGTGTTGAATTTGGGCCTAACATTGGGCTTTAGGATTTTTCTACTTGGGCCTAAAAATCGAGCTAGTAAATTTATCCGACTTAGACTCGATTAAATCGAATATCCACTAGGGAATTAAATGCTCGGAACTTAGACTAAATTAATTTAGTCGATCCAAAATAATAAAATAGTTGGGCTCGATTTACTGCAATATAATGGGCTAAATAAAATCGAACATAAGTTCAATTAACTTAAATGGGCCGGCTAAAATATTTTGACTCGTTCGAAAGTGATTGGGTTGGAATAAATTAATTATTCAGCTACGGTTCGTTTAATAAGATTTCCGATCATTCAAATGCTCGGTTTTAATCAAATATAAACAATACTTGGGCTAAATGAATCCGACTTTAATGATTAAATTTGAATAAATTCTCTATGACTTAGAATTTAATACTAATTACTCAAGTTAATACAAATAAAAATAATAATTGCATTAAAATTGGAAACTTGTTATTTATGAAAATAAAGTCGAGCTCTATAAATAGTCATTAATATACTGGGCGTTAAAATATATCTGGAATTTTTTCTGAAATATATATATCTAGAATTCTATGTGAAATATACATGTCTGGAATTATATATGAAATATATGTATCTGAAATTTCTCGAACGTCCGGACTGCTTTGACTGACTCGGCTAAACTGAAATTCTTCTCGAACTGTCCAGACTACCATGGACTGGTTCGACTGAACTGGACCGACGGCTATCTCGGAATCGGTCGATCATTAGCTTGACTATGTGCAACTCGGTTTGACCGTGGTAGTTCGGCGTGGCAACTCGGGCCGGCACAAACTCGACTAACACAGCTTAACCGATGCACGGGTTTGAAATGGTGTCGCGGTCACTGACGCGAGGGCGTGCTTGGACCACGACTAACGAAAATGGCGCGTAGACGGTAGATCGGATGGATTCGGTGCACGGACACGCACTCGGTGGTAGATCGGATGAACCCCACCATCCAGAGGCACGCCTACCTACCGGACCTCACCTTGACCAAACCAGATAAACCGTCCATCGAGTTTGGATACGATCCCACAACAGACGACTACAAAATCATGGTCCTTACATTCGGCAGAGTCGTTACAGTCCCAGAGTACAACGTCTATTCCATGAACTCAAACGCGTGGCGCAGAGGTGAATTTCCTGGTGCACCCGTGCCCCGACCGCGACATATCGTTTCATACTACGGGCGCTTTTGTGGAAGGCATGATGCACTAGCTCATCTGTAAAGCAGATTATGAGAGGCGTAGGAATACTATCTACAGCCTTTACTCGTTCGACGTGGCGGAAGAGGTTTTTGAAGAGGTGGCCTTACCGCCACACGATCATGACACATTTACTTTTCCTCGGGTTACTGTACTGGGGGACTCGTTGCTTGTGGGACTGGGCCTACTGTTCACAAACTCAAAGATCTCTTGGACCATTTGGGTGCAGATAGCCGCCGGCGGCTGGAAGAAAATGTACAGAGTCGAGGACCCAGTGGTCATGCCGTATAAGTTTGTGTGTGTTTTGAGGAATGGGGAGTTGGTCATGGACAAGGTGCGAGATGATGAGGGCTGTCCTTGCTTATCTGCATATGACCCAAGGGCTAGGCAGTTTAAGGACTTA
>CACSLK010004199.1:675573-691795 GCA_902706635.1 Striga hermonthica
CTTAACACATTTTATTACAGTTTGTTTGAATTTATCATGTAATTTAGATCGTATTTTGACACTTGAATATATTATTTCTTACTTGTCTGGTTTTATAATTTATAATGTAATTTTATTTATTAACTATTATTTTCTATACATATAATTACAATTTATTTATTTGTGAACAATTCTTTTATTTAAATAAGTACCATATTATTATCTAGCATCTTCATATTTTTAGGAAGACTTTAAATAAATTATTATCTAACATACATCATAAATAATTCACCATGATTCAACATATCATGTACATGTAAAAAGAAATTTACTTTTATATTATTCTTAACTCTTGGGCTCAGGAATTCTTATCTAATTTAAGTGATACAGTCAAAGCCTTTTTGATTCTTTTATTAACCGATTTATGTATCGGATTTCATTCACCCCATGGTTGGGAACTAATGATTGGTTCTGTCTACAAAGATTTTGGATTTGTTCATAATGATCAAATTCTATCTGGTCTTGTTTCCACTTTTCCGGTTATTCTCGATACTATTTTAAAATATTGGATTTTCCATTATTTAAATCGTGTATCTCCGTCACTTGTAGTTATTTATCAATGAGAAATCAAAACAGACAAAATATTTTTAAAATACCTATCTATAAATGATAATAACAAATTTAGGTCCACTTTTACTATAAACCTATTATTAAAAATGAAAAAAAAATAACGAAAGTTGAAACACGTTTAATAAAATAATAAAAAATTGAAACTAACTTTTCATAAATAGTAATATAATGAGGGACTTACTAAAACACTTACTATTTTTAGTAAGTGGGTTGCCTATCTATTAATATATAAAGAGGGAATGATATTTATTTGAAAAAAAATGAAAAAAAATCAGCAAAAAAAAGAAGTCAATTCCCGCCCAAAATGAATAAAATGAGAAAGATTTTTGGCTAAAAATTAAAATTCGAGCGCCAATTTTGAAAATTTTGAAAAAATAAATAAATTAAAAAATCTAAATAAAAAGATTACATGAAGATATTTTGGAGATTCCATATTATCTAACTTTCATATATTAGGAATGGACACTTGTCCTATTTTCATTGGTCCACTATAAATTTTATATGATAAGATAAGTATAACTCAAATTATTGATATTATTTTATTTTAAAAAATAAAATAAAAAAATACCAAAATTCGTATTTTTTCATACTCTATAAAAAGAGACCACTCTTGATATGTTTTGGAACACAATTAAAATTATTATGTTGGGTTAGGTTGTAGATAAAACAATACCAAACAATGTATTGTAAATAGTATTTATTAAATAAATAAATAAAAATAAAATAAATAGTATACTATCTTTATTAAGTCACCAACTAAAAAATAATAAAATAATAAAAAAATAGCAAAATCCGCGACTCATGTCAAATTGTGACCCTAGATCGCAACCTAGCCACAAGGAGGGAGAGAGAAATGAGGTGAGTGAAATGGAGCAAATGTCCCATTGTTATTGGTCTATAAAATTTTTCTATAATAAGATAATTGTAACTCAAATTATTGATATTGATTTATATGAAAAAAATAAATAAAAACTTATTTTTCATTCTCTATAAATAGAGACCACTCTTGATATATTTTGGAACATAATTGCAATTTCTATTTTTTCACTCTTTTTTCTTAATCATAACTTATCAATTTTATCATATCTTTTATTTTATCAAATCACAACTAAAACAATAACAAAAAAATTATTGTAGATAATATTTAATACATATATAAATAAATATTAAATAGATATTATGTTGGGTTGAGTTAGATTGGGTTTGGGATAAAGGACTATTCTACTATGCCTTTTCCAGATATGAGTAGTATTAATTCAAGTGCGAACCGTCTGGTTTTGGATGAACTTAACTATGACCGTAAGGCTCTAGCTATTGAGCATGATGCATTGCTGACACATATGACCGATGAACATAAGGGTGTTTATTCCAAAATAATAACATATGTTCATTCTGGCAGGGGCAGCGTGTTTTTTGTGTATGGTTATGGTGGAACTGGAAAGACATACTTGTGGAGGACTTTAGCTGCTTGGCTAAGATTGCACGGTTTGAATTGTGCTTTGTGTTGCATCAAGTGGAATAACATCTTTCCTATTGTCGGGCGGACGAACTGCACAATATTCTCGATTTGGCATTCCTATTTCTGTGCATGAAAATTCATCGTGTGAGATCAATCAGGCTAGCCCCTTGCTGAGTTGATTATTCGCTCTTCATTGATCATATGGGATGAGGTCCCAATGATGCATAAACATTGTTTGAAGCTGTTCAAGCATCTTTTAAACAGTAATGGGAGCCCTCGACCCGATAAATCATCATAAACTGTTCGGAGGCAAGACTGTTGTGTTTGGTGGAGACTTTCTACAAATTCTTCTGGTAGTTCCAAAGGGTAGTCGTCAGAAGATTGTTAATGCTGCTATTAACTCTTCTACCATTTAGGGAGAATGTACTGTGCTTAGACTTACAAAAAATATGCGTCTTCAGAGCATTGGCGATTCGAATGAACATGACGAGTTGGCCGCTTTTGCTGATTGGATAGCGAGCATTGGAGATGGAACATTGAGGGGTAAAAATGATGGATGTTCTCCGATAGACATACCAAATGATCTATTACTAGAGCCATCTGATGATCCAGTTGTAAAAATTGTTGAAAGCACATTTCCGATGTTCAAGAATGCAACCGACGATCCAAGTTACTTGCGCCAACACTCGATATCGTAGAATCTATTAATGAATATATGTCGTCGTTAAATTTGACTGAGGAACGCACGTATTTAAGTTCATACAGTACGTGTAAATCCGACTCCAATACCGACTTTGTGGCACAAGTCCATACTTCTGAGTTCTTGAACACTATCAAGTGTTCTGGAACGCCGAACCATGAATTGAATTTGAAGGTCGGAACTCCAGTTATGTTTTGCGGAATATGGACCACTCAATGGGACTCTGCAATGGTACACGATTGGTTGTGACTAAACTCTTCAATCATGTTCTCGAGTGTAAAATTCTTACTGGTGATCTTGCATGTGATAAAGTTTTGATACATCGGATGACAATAACTCCTTCTGATGTTAGAGTACCATTCAAATTTCAAAGAAGGCACTTCTCCATTATGGTTTCGTACGCAATGACTATAAACAAGAGTCAAGGTCAATCATTATCGTATATTAGCTTATTCTTGAAGAAACCATTTTTTAGACATGGCCAGTTATATGTCGTTGTCTCCCGTGTTACTAACAGAAAGGGTCTGAAAATTTTAATTTGTGGAGAAGAAGGTTTGAAAGAAAATTAAACCAATAATGTTGTGTATAGAGAAGTGTTTAATAATATATGATTTTTGTTTATATTTTGTATTCCTCTATCCTCTTTCTATTGTAATTAAATTATTAATTTATAAAAAAATATGTAAAATAAAATTTAAAAAAAAAAAGGTTTGAGGAAATAACCCCACCGTGCTGCGCACGGGTACCATACTGGTTTATATAGTAATAGATGTGGGTTGATTCAATGTAAAAAAAAAAAAAAAAACAAAAACAAAAACACCCTAAACACTGAGAGTAAGCGATATGAAGTTTCCTTTAATTAAAATATTGAAAATCTGTAAAACTGTGCTAAAGAATAGGATGTCAATTGGTCAATATATCATCAATCAGCTGCATTCGTCTCTAATTCATCAATTCATGCTTCCTATGACACTTGATAAAAACCCGACCTAAAAGCTTATGTTTCAAAAAAATACTACACCGTTTTATGTATTTCAATAATTTGATAACTCGAGTTAGAAGCTTCGAATCGTGCATATATAGAAATAACATAAGTCCAAACCAATTAACGTTAATAAAATCGGTCCGCTTGACCAACATGGGTTGACTCAAGTGGTAAGCAGCTTGATGTCGCTTAAGCAAAGTCTCGGGTTTGAGTCCTTGTAGATGCAAAAAATCCATGTTGGAAAACTCACCCACCACTGCCAAGTGTGCGACCCAAGTCGACCAACGAATTAGTCAGAGCATAACTCAAAATACGGCTGGCTAAAAAAAAAAAATTGGTCCGCTTGGAAACTTCGGAAACAAAAGAAACAGCAAACACAAGGTAGTTTCTTGGTGGGAATCAATAATAATTCAATTTCATATACATTAATGGTGTCGTCCCATAAAGGTAACGCGTTGGACTTTCTATGGCCATGAATGAATAAGAAATACTTGGTCAAACACAACGATGAGTAGCTCATCACTCATGTTCGGGCTTGAACTAATTTAATAAATGAGTCGGCTCATCTCGACTTATTTAATAAATTAAAATTTTGAATGAGTTATTCGCGAACAAATTAAGACTTAATTATTTCATTTAAACTACATAAAACAATAAAAAAAAAGCAAGTTGTTTGTGAACAAGTTTATTTAAGCAACAAATTTAATTCATCAATATCAACATACCCAGTATATTCAGGTTGGGGTCGGGGGGTCAGTTGTACGCAGACCTTACTCTTGTAATTATACAAGGAGGTTGTTTCCATAGCGACCCAAGGTGTGTTGCGTCGTTTGATATATTTTTTTTCTATAAACTTCACTAATAGAAGAAGCACTAGAATTTAATTGAGCTATTTTGATCTAGTCTATTAATAGTACTATACCAGGAGAATTGACAACAATGACTCTTCCAACTCCATATGCAATGGACATAAGCAACAAACTTAATTAATGAGTTAAATTAATTGTTCGAGCTCGCCTCGTTTAAGTGAATGATAATGAATCGAGTTCAAATTTTAACGAACTAAACCGAACTGGATTGATCACGGTCTATTAAAGAACTCGTGCACAACTAAAGAAAAAAAAAGAACATAAAGAAAATATCTATATATAGTAAATTAATATGAGAAGAATGACCGCTTTTGAACAGCCACATTAGAAGCTTCGCATGGACTTGATATTAAGAGGGAAAAAATTGTATTTTTTGATATAGGAAACATGAAATAACTGGTCTAAGCAAAAAAGAATGATTATCTTCATTAATCAACTACAATTTCACAATACATGAAAGAAAAGAGACACATCATGAAGTGTACTTTATTTAAACAAAAATGTATTTTCAAATTACAATATTATTATACTATAACAAACAACATAAGCAAATTAAAATTCGATATTCCATAACATGTGTACACATTGCTAATAAAAATGGGAGAGACTACATTCCCGTTATGGAACCATTATGTCGAGATTTGTAACCGTTAAATCAACTATCCCCGACGGTTACATGATGATCTAACGGTTACAAACTCTAACGGAATAATTCCGTAATGAGATCGTAACATTTACCAATAAAAATATATAACGAGTCAACACGTCTAAGAGTTAGGCCGTCTCACGGATGAGTCCGAATGGCCCTAATCAGTGCCACATGAGTCCCAAGCCTGTCCACCTTTCCACTAACCATCTTCACGACACACTGACTATCCACCTCCGCAATCACTTGACGAAACCCAAGTCCCACGCCATACTCAGTCCTTGCAAGAGGCCCAAAAGCTCGGCACCTATAATGGTGCAATACCCGATGTTCATAAAGAAACCCTCTATCCATTAACCCATCTCGTCCCTAAGCAAACCCCCAACACTGCTCATATCGAAGGCCCCATCCGTGTTTACCTTAACCCATCTGGCGACATATTTTTGAATTTTGATACATACGATACTTTGTTAAAAAAATATTAACACCAACAAACCGGAAAAAAAAAAAAAAAGAAGAAGATGAAGAAGAACAAGAAATAGCAGTTCGTATATTCGTAAGGATAACACGCCATTTCTTGATTCAACTCGCCTGATCATCATGACCAGCCACTACACATCAAGAAACAAACACACACACACACGACACAAACCCAAATTCGAAAACCCAAAAGCAAACAACACAGCACAAAAACCCTCGCACACCACCTGTTTGATAATATTCCTACGAGCTTCTTACAACTTTAGTACTAAACTCCCCTGCATTCATGCATCAATCAGTAACAAACACGCCCTTATACTTCCTCGCAGCCTCCCTGCAGTCGATCGTCCCCGCATACTTCTCCTCCACGTGGGGCCCGCCCGGCCTCCCGTACCTTTTACGTGCTTCGCTGCTATCTATGACTTCCCGGTTGTTGCCCTGTTGCGGTTTATTCGGCTTCTCATAATTACCAAACTCTGAGTCTCCCACCCTCGTTTTGATCTGAGGTGGAATCTTTGGCCCAGGAGGGACAAAACCGTGATTAAGCTTGGGCCCCTCGTCGTACTGTGTCCGATCACGGTTCGGAATGTTAGCGTACGAATGTGGAGCGTAGCCGGCTGGTTTGTTCTTTTCTGTATTGTAAACGTTGTTGTCGGGCTTTTTATCGTAAATTGTATCGGGCTTTACAGGCCTGTTATACGGTGTTCGGTCACGGTTTTGAATATTAGTGTAAACTTCGCCGTCGGGATTTTTACCTCTACCGTAAAGGCGATCGGGCTTTATCGGCCCCTTACATGCAGTGTCGGCATACATATCTTGATCATGTTCGTCATTTACACTATAGTAAGGCGTAGGGTCGTAGTGGTAATTTCCCAAAGTAGGGCTTTTCTCTGTCTGGAAACTGATCTGGGCCAAGCTTGGCCCCTTGGGCAACGCGTACATAGGCGGAGGTTGGAATTTGGGGGCGGAAGGGTATTTACCTCCTGCAGCGCGGTCCATGGCGTACACCTCACTTCCAGCTGCTGGCGGGCTGTGGCTGCGGTCCTCCGCAACCCCAGCCCGCCTGAGCTGGACGAGCTGTTCAGTTGCGAACATGTAGCTCTGGGAGTTGTGGCTCGCAAAGCGGGCCACGATCGCATGTTGTTGGCCGGGCAAGTGGTCTGGGTAGATTGGCTCTGTGCCGATGTAGGGCGTGTAGGTTTTGTTGTTTCCATTGGCGTAGAACATTGCATTCATATTATTGTTGTATATTGTATTTGAGTAAACTAGACAAGTTTTTTGTTAGTTTGTTTTGGTGTGTCGGGTGAATTTTATGCGATTGCTTGGCTCGACTTATATACGAAATTCATGTGTTACACTTGCTGTACTGTATTGTAGGGAGAATAAATTATGGTCTGGTGGTTATAATCAGAATCTTTATAAGGTCTGAGTTGTGTCACAAGATATGAAGGAATCAAATTCCAGTAGGAATTGAAGCTTTACCAAAACAGATAATTTTTTTATCAGGATAGGTATGAATTTAAATGATCTTTTTTATGGGGATCAAAGAATAATATATCGCATTCTGAATATTTTTGGGTGGTTTGTGGATGAAGATTTTTGACCATTTGTGGGCAAAAATGGAATATATAAGTTGATTATGTGTGCAGGTGATATACTGATATAGCGTAAGACGGGTGAATGTGGAGCTTTTAGCCTCCAGCAAAGTGATCGGACGTCTTTTATACACGTGTAAGATGACTTGGTTTTTGTAAACGTGGCATTGGTCAAAGGTGAAATTTATTTTCTTTTTTGGGGAAGCATATTTGTGTGACGTGACAAGGATTACTGTCCGAGTCGGTCCTGAAAATTATTAGGTCGTGGCCTCGTGGGTCAAATATGTTAAAAGATTTTTGCCCCTTATATTGCTAAAAAATGGTTTTGCATTTTTACTAGGGAATTATCGAATGACACGACTCGACTATAATTATTGACAAATAATATTATTGTTCAAGTCGGTCCTGAAAATTATTAGGTGATGGGTCAAATATGCTAAATGATACCCTTAATATTGCTAAACTATGGTTTTACTATGAAGTTATCAGATCACACAACTATAATTATTGACAAATAATTTATCGGCATATATGGTACAATAAATATATTATTGTAGAATAAGATATTCAAAATGGAGTCATACATATTATTTATAACCGAGTCATAAACGAAAAATATATATATGTATGATTTTGAAACAATCAACAAAAATGCACTACAAATCAACTTGTAAACTATAAAAGCTAGTATATTTATAAATCTAAGAAAAAAAAAAAAAACTTCATAAATATGAAAATAAAAAGAATTTTGTAGGTGACCGGTGCTAATTACTCTAGTTAATTAGGCTTTTTTTTTGGGGTGAATTTTGACAGAGAAATAACATGAACTTCAGTGGGCTAAACAGTAAGATTACTTGCTGACTTTGGGAGTGACCCAAGTTTCCGCTTTTGTGAGCCCAACCCAAAATATAATATAGAGGGCCCAATAACTATTATGATAATAATTATTTATTATGAAAAACTACATCTAATCCACCTAACTATAGAATTTTTATCACTTTATCTACTCAATTTTTTTTTGTGACACTTTGCCCATATAATTTTCTAAATAATTGTACTTAACCAATTTTCGATTATCGTCCGACAATTTCTAAGAGACTTTAATCATGAATTAATTTTCTATGACATTGTGGAGTGCCCTAATCCTTGCTTTTCCAATGATATAATTAAGGGACTTTAATCACTTTATGGGTAGAGTTTTTGTCTAAACGTCAAAAAGAATGACACAACAATTGCTTCTTATCAAAGTTTAAATAATTAAATTATTAATTGTATGCCCCTTTTATTTGATTTTGTGTGTAACTTTTAAATATATATAAAAAAATGTATTGATTATAAAGATAAGGATTTTTATTAAAACTATTTAAATTAACGTAAAAGAATTATTAATTAGTTATGTTACATGCATAAACACATCAAGAAATAATTTCGATGGTTATGAGAAAACCATAAATTTTTTAAAACTACTTGAATTAAAGTAAAAGAATTATTAATCAGTTATGTTACATGCATAAAACACATCAAGAAATAATTTCCATGGTTATGAGAAAACCATAATTTTAAACCAGTCAGATAAACGAAGTGGAGAGATCTCTGGGTCACCGAGTGTGAGTCGGATAATTAATTTTAATATTTTTAATATTATCTATACATTATTTTAGTCATATAAAATACACATAAAAGTAACAAAATTAATGTTTTTGTTTATAAATTTTGTACATCTAAGTGGTAACAATTTTGTATCTCATAATAAGTATCTACATAATAAGTATCTACTGTGTATATATATATATATATATATACATATATATATTTAATATGTACATATTTTTCAATAATGGTCGGGTCAACCAGGTTGACCCGACTAGGTTGATTCTCTGAGTCAATGCCGAGTTGCATGAGTCTTTTGTAACTTGGTTCGAGTAATTCACCCGAATTGGTTCTTTTCAGGTCCCAAATCGACTCACTAAAATCTGGGTTAAAAAACTATTGAAAAAATAACTCAGATGAAAATAGTCAAAGACTCAAAATATGAGAATATAATTTCAGAGTCGTCGAACGAAACAAGAAGCTTGTGAATTAGGATCGGCTAATTTAATAAATGAGTTGGACTCGAGCTCGTTTAAGCAATTTTCGGTAGTTTCGCTTGTAGTTTGTTGAAGCTTTAGTTGGACTCGTTAATACTAATTGACTCGAGCTAAATTCGGTTCGGCTCGTTTTTATAAAATTTTGATTTTTAAATGTGCCCACCATTTTTAGATCTGCAAATCGTCGTCTCCTTCATCTGCGTAACCACACTCTTTTCTCGTAAGCTCTCGTCAGACTGAAAATGCCTCCCACTGAAAAAGACTCCGATCTCAGGGTACAGTTTCCTTTCTCTCTCTCTCGTTTTAACAAGTCATTTGAACACTTTCAACTGCTACTTTCTTCACAGTAACTTCCTCTTTTTGTGTGTGCGTTTTTGTGGGTTTCTTATTTTACAGATATCATCCCCTAATCCAGCCACTGCACGTACGAGGTAAGAGGCAAAGGGCCTGTAAATTGTTGAATTTGTCGATCTTTCAGTTGTTTCCTACAATGGGGGTGAAGTGAAGATAAAATGATAAATACTAGAAAACATGGTTATTTTTAGTAAAAAAAATTATATGCCCATTTTCTTTACATGTGAATTGGAAAACATTATCCTTCTTCTTCTTCAGCGAGAATGTGTTTGCGAATCTCAACAACTTGGAGCACTGTGCTAAGTATTTGAACAATACCCTCGTCACATTTGGCTTCCCTGCTTCCCTCGATCTCTTTGCAAATGATCCAGTGAGTTTAATGTTATTTCAGTTCTTGGGTTTCTTTTTTCCTGATAGAAGATGTAATTTTGCGTTTTAGGTTGATATTTATGTTGTTTAAATGAGGTTATTGTGAATAGGTTTCTGTAGCACGAACTTGCAATTGTATATACGCCTTGTTGCAGCAGAGGCAGAGGGATGTCGAATTCAGGGAGTCGGCCAACGAGCAGAGGCAACGGTACCAATTTTGCTGCAATTTGTTCTTATACTAGATTGTTATATTCTTAACTGTTATGATGTTAGGGTTTCATTTGAGTTTGCTCTTTAAGGGTTTACTGTTGGTTTATGTCCTGCAATGGTGATGTATGTCTGGTTTGTTTGAGTTTTGGTTTTTGCTGGTGAAAGAGTGAAAGAGATAGGAAGTGGATTACGACATGGTCTCATGGTTTATGATATGGAGGACTAGATTGAATGTTAGGTTAGTTTTAAGGAAAAGATTGACAAAGCATAGCTCATTTCTTCTATGCTTGCAGTGTGGCTGAAGTTATACAATTCCAAACTTGTTCAATATGGGGTAAACTCTTTATTTTACTTGGTAGTCAGCGTGGACGTTTTTCTAGTGAATTTCTGCGTGTTACTATTTGTGATAATACTTTTCAAATGGTACAGCTGTCCAAATATTATGGTTTTGGGGGAATGTTGTTCCTTCAATTTGCCACCTTTTACCAGGGAAATCAATATGTCCACTTGTATTTTTTTGCAAAGTGAATTTATTTTGTAACATGTAACTGGATATCAAGCTACTAGCAAGTTGATATGGTATAGTATGACTTTAACTTGTATTCCCGGCTGAAGAAGTTGGCATGGCGTTAAAAATGAGAGCTAATTCCCTAAATGATGCATTCATGTCATCTTGCTTTCAGCAGTGTTTGTTTGTTTATCCATTTGATTTTTTTTTTTCCTTCTTTTTGCATTCTGTGAGAAGATGACCGACATGGTCGTATTTGTTTTTATAGACTCTTATCAGACATTTCAAGGTTGGAAGCCAGAATCGAGAGACTCGAATCACAATTATCTGGCAAAGATAGGGAGATAGCTTCAATGACTAGAGCGGTTTGTGCAGTGTTTTCGTATTGGAAAAATTGGTTGCAATGCACCTAATGGTAGTATTTTCCCTGACTCAATAACAAATTCCATTAATAGGAAGCTAAAGCTACAGCAGCTTTCAAAGCCCAAATCGATAAGTTGCAGCAGGAGAGAGATGAATTTCAGAAGATGGTCCTGGGTAATCAGGTTTAGCTTTTTTTACCTTTTCCGCGTTTTCATACTAGGGATGCCAGTCACCTTATGTTTGATTCTAACTTCGTAATTTCCAACAGCAAGTCAGAACTCAGCAGATTCATGAGATGAAGAAGAAGGAAAAGGAGTATATTAAGTTGCAGGTTTTGATAATTCTGTGCTCCTTATCAGTCTTGGAAATGTAATGTCGGATTATCCTTCACCGGTATCAAGAAGAGGCTACAGAGCCTCGTATCCTTATATTGACATGTTATTCCTTGCAGGAGAAACTTAATCAAGTAGTAAATGAGAAGAAGAAGGAATCTAGATCAGGCATGGAAATTATGAATTTGCTACAGGTAAATGATTTGCAACTTACTAATATCTCCTTTTTAGATTTAAATTTATTGTTTCTTATGGGTTTATGTCTTGCGTACAGAAAGAAGGCCGGCAAAGGGGGACATGGAATGCAAAGAAGGCTGATACTGATTTCTACAAAAAGATTGTAAGTAACGTGAATGAACTGTTTAAGTTTATTGCCACTAGAAACTTCTCCCTTTACTATATGGTGCTTGTAGGTGGATGCTTATGAGGCCAAGAATCAAGAATTGGTTGCAGAGAATGCCGATTTGAGAGCATTACTACGTTCGATGCAGGTATATTGAATGGTGTAGACAACTATAAAATAAAAGAAGTGTGTTTATTTTAGTTCTGGTTTGATTTTTATATTTGTTTATGTTTTCCATTTTCATTTCCGATCAGGAAATTGTGTTTATGGTTTCTGGCAGTGAAATAACATCTGCCATTATAATATTTATAGTTCTCTCTCTCTCAGTCTACGCTGTCTTCTGAGAAGAAAAGTACTTGGTTTCATATATTCGCAAGAAATATCTGGATAAGCATTGCTTATTTTCCATCCCATCAGGCCTAATGTTTTAGCCTTCATTATTCTGAAGCATATATAGGTTCACTTCAGGAACTTGAAAAAAGATCCAGATGAAAGGCTAGAATATTAAAACCTGACAACATATACTTACAGTGATATATCTGCGTTTATCTGTGAAAACTTGTATAACTAAAGCTTTCATGGCTCCAGGTTGATATGCGTGAGTTCTTAAATGCTCCAAACAGGAAGAAGTCTTCTCCTAACAATGACAGGCCAGATGCTGACCTGTCACAGTCCCCCTTGGGTGGAAGGACGGTATGCAAAAATGTCGAAAGAGATATAAATTATTTTGTAAACCTCCATATGGTAGAGTAAGATTTAATTATTAAATTATGCAGGACATGTTTGATCTACCTCTTCACATGGCCAGAGACCAAATTGAAGAAAGCCTTAGGACAAAGATGGCTTCAATAAAGGTAGAATTCCGAGCTCATGTTGATGTATATGTTGAGAGAGCAAATTTATTTGATTGCCAATTTTTTTTTCCGTTATTTAAAAAATGAAGGAGCGCATGGTTCAACTACAAGATGCACAAAAGGATGCAGAGGTCACTTCTGAAGTTACTGAAAGAGAACTAGAGCTGGAAGCACAGCTTGTTGAGGCAAGAAGCATAATTCAAGAGCAGGTATTTGTTATTGTATAATGTGAGCGTTGCATCTCGTTATTTTCTTCTGAATAATATTATGGTCAAGACTAGAATTCTTTCCATTTTCCAAGCTATTATAATGTATTCCTCTGACCCATGCAGTGTGCTTCTTTAAACATATGACTTGTCTAGTGTTAGAATAATTCTCTTCCCATTTTTTTTAGTACATGTAACATATTCATGACCAAGAATTATTTTCCTTTATACAGGCATCAATAATGTCTAAACACATATCTAAGTCCGAGAAGCCTAGGTAATTCTTTGACAATGGTGTTCCTCCCAAACAACGTACACGCTTGTACATACCGACAAAACATATTATGAGATGGCCATAGGTTTAAAAAGAAAGAAAAAAAAAACTAATAAACAGAAATTTCCTGTGCAGGAGATTAAGTGGAAATTTCAATTCTGACAGGAGCTCGATATTGTCATCGCCATGAGAGGTACTGCTAAATAACCTTTTTGATACATCTTATTATTCCAACGCAATAAGTTAAAAGAAAAAAAAAATAACTAAAAGTAAAGTAAATCTATTTTCCTCCTGTGTTAGAATTTTGCATCGACTAACTAGACTTTCCTATTATCGTACAAATCGTGTTGCTTTATACTTGTGTTCTTACGTGCACGTGCCCTTTTTTTTTATTTTGTGTAGGGGATGTAAAACCTCTGAATTAGTAAGGTAATCTTGGTTTTTTTCCCTGACACCATCTCTTTTGTAGCCTCTGGAGAGCATGAATACTATCATTGCTTAGTGTGCATATGTAATTGCTCTGAACATTTTTAACTTATGGCAGACATTTAGATATATAGGTTTGATTGAACAGATGAAACTGTACTCTCGAATACAATCTCGTCTATTGTTTATTGTCGTGCGCTTTGGATTCTAGAAAACATACTTATGCTTGTATTATGCTAACAATGAAAATGCCATTGCTGGTTCTTTTATTCATTTTTCTCCATGTTTTATGTATTCAGATATAGAAATCACAACCTGCCAAACAGTTGAATAAGATATATACATAAGAACAATTTTTTCCAACCTAAGCCTTATGGTGATAATGAGATAATTCTTAGGGTCACCTCTTGACCAAAAGAAGATATTTATACCAATACCTTTCTCCTCAAGGTTCTTTCGGTGCACAGTTCAGTGCAGTTATGTCATATTATTTTAGTTTAGAATATTGTTTGGCAGCTCTGTTATTGATTTTTTTTAACCAGTTTGGATTATGATTTTATTTTATTTTTTCCTGCATGGTTTTATACAAACCGAACCCTTGTGTTGTTACACGGAAATTAACAACAACCAAATTGGGATGTATGTTAAGTTAATCTAGATGTTTAGCGATGAAAAGCTTATGTATGTTATTCAGAAATATAATTTGTAGCATGTAGTAAGGTGGTATTCTTCTCTGTCTGGGAAATTCTCTATTTCCCTTTTATATTTACATACCATAATTATCTGTACAGTAATCATTATATTTTGAACGGTCAAAGGCGGTCCTTGGTGGTTTCTCTTGATAGCTTGCCACTTGGATAAACGTAATGATGAATTACGCTGAGTTGTCGCCGCCTTACCATGCTGAGCTGGCATGTTATAGATATCGGTATACTTAGTTATAACCGGTACGTCGTGGCTGACATGTAGTAACCGACATGTGTTGACCGACATGTGTTGACCGACATGTGTTGACCGACATGTGATATCGGTCAACTTTAGTAAGGATGTCGGTTTCTGCTGAATCTTCATTGTGTAGTTATCTGGAAGTTGGTAGAAGTGTCTCTTGCTCACATGAACTCTAATCACCATTATATTGATCTCAATCAACGGATTAATGTCGCATAATCCGACTTACAGAAAATGATATCAACACCTTGAAGCATAGAAAAACCATACCGAGCCGACCTATGCAATTCGGTGTCATGTTGTTTGGTTATTTCTAGTGTAAAAAGTTTTCAATTCGATATTCGATTCGACTTTTTTTGTGTGTTGCAATGCGGCCTGATTTTCGCAATTTCGGTATTCGGCCGGGGTGTGCGATTTTACACCAAATTGTACCGTTGTTTGCCCCTATCCATTATAACATTTTTTTTTTTCAAATATTGAAATAATAATCAACATTTTATTTTTTTTTTAATAAAAACTATATTGGGTGGATTAGAAAATCCAAAAAATTAAGCAAAGGTGGGCTAGTACTTCATGTTCCAAATTAATTTCAATAATAAATTCGGCAATATCTTTACCAAGTTGTTTTATTATTGAATCACACATACTTGTTTTCACCCATATCCATATAGGTGTGTGTTAATTCATCGATTTTGTTCTAGAAAAATTCCAACAAATTGTATATAATCATGACTTATGAGGTGGAAATTTTGATATAATGATGTTAACCGGTAATTGACCTTAAAAGTGAAACATTTTGTTTCTATTTTCAATTTGGTGAGCAACCTAACTTATTGTACAACGAACACAAAACATAGCACATGTTATTACTTATTAGTCTCCAACTTTTGGATTGTAATACAAACTATCCTCGTACAATAATGCCCTTTTCAAAGCCTGGTTTAAATAATTGTTTGGTAAATAGCTGTTTGTATGACTGCATTATAATTTTTATGTTGCTCTATAAATCTTCTCTTTTCAAATGCTCGGTTTATAAATAGTTGTTTGATAAATAACGATTTGCACATTTATTTAGGAAATTTTATGTTAGCATGTCCTTTTACAAATATTCTCTTTTCAAAATGCTTTTATATTGTGCTTTTTTAAAATTAGTATTTTCGACCAAAATGCCAATTAATTAAACTTTTCACCTAGTTAATGGATTTGACGGATCAAAACTCTAATTAAGTTTCAATCCATCTAAAATACAATTATTTAGACTATGGATAACATATAAATTATTTATTCTCTTATTTATATAAATAAAAATATAATGTATAAATAACAATCTCTAAAATAAAATTATTTAGACTATGGATAACATGTAAATTGTTTATTCTCATATTTATATAAATAAAAATAATGTATAATATTATATAAATAAAAAAAAAATTATAAAGAATAAAAAGAGGTAAAGGGAGGGGAGGGGAGGTGATGTAAAATAATTTTACCTTGTTTGGATGAATTATTTAGGAGGGGAAGGGAGGGAAAATGGTAAACCTTGTTTGGTTGATGAAGGGAAAATAAACTAAAATGACGAATTTACCCTTAATGAAATAAAAAAAA
>CACSLK010004199.1:741333-768790 GCA_902706635.1 Striga hermonthica
GTCATACATTCTCTTGATCATATTTATAATATCTTCATCATATTTATAAGTTTCTATCATGAAAAGCCTAAAATATTGACTTTTGTTCCATACACCATTAAAGATCGTACAAAAAAAGTTCATTAGCGTATACCCGCCTAAAAAATCTCAAGGTAATTTTACAGAATCTCATCGCATAAATATCGGCTTTTGGTTCCATACACATTAAAGATTGTACAAAAACCCCATTAATGTATACCAGCCTAAAAAATATCATGGTAATCTTACAGAATACCATCGCTCGGTAAATTTAAAAAATCTCATCTCTTAGTATCTACTCTAACATATTTTTTTAACAAAATTATGTAACATAATTTTTTTAACGAGAATAAGATTTATCACATATTTCTCCTCCAAAAATATTAAATGCACATAATAAAAAGTTAATAGAAAAAATGCAGATTTTAATATTGTCTTCAATTTTTGAATTAATATAACATATATATAAAATTTCATTTTATTTGTTACATTTTAAATTAATCTCGATTTGTATTTGTAAAATTAATAAATCTGCATAAAGCGTGAAATTGTTATGCGTACAATTTTTTTTAACGGTAACAATTTATAAAACTCTATGTTCTCTTATACAAGTTAATTTTATATTGTTGATAATAAACTGATATACGACGGTCAATTATATCATATGTTAACCCCACCACTCGAACTCGGGACCTATTTATAATTATTAAACTGATATACGACGGTAAATTATATCACATGTTAACACCACATCTTTAATTTATATTTTTTTTTTTGCTCTTTTAAAATAGGATAATGGTTTTCCACCACTCGAATTCGAGACCTATTTATAATTATTATTTAATATAATTACCCGTGCATCGCACGGGGCTACGTACTAGTCTATACTTATATGAAAAGCTAATCTATTTACTAAAATTATTAGCAAAAAAAATAGGTCAGCATTTAATACAATCTATAAATAGTAGTTTTATTAATTTATTTTTTTTAATTTTAAAATCATACAATTTAATTTATAAATACGCTTTAATATAACCATACAATTCAATCATACAATTTAATTTATAAAATTATAAAATTTATTTTTTTTATTTAAAAATACGCTTTAATATATTGAATAAAACGTGTTACTTAAATATCTAACCAATTTGAAAATTCAAATGTTTAAATTAATTGATAAACAATTTATAAAGCTCTATTTTATTTAATTTTATTTAAAATAATTTTAAATATAACAAAATTTATTTAAAAAATCATATCGATCCTACCAGTTCAACCGTCTGGTGTTGACGATTCAATAGCAAATATTTTATTCAAGTGAGCTAAACTGATTATAAACTGGTTCTCGGTCTATGCGGTCGGACTGTGTCCAACACGGTTTAATTTTAAAACGATGGGTAAGTCTTGATTAATTTATTTGTATATTAAATTTATAACACAATGCTGCCCGTGCTCTAACATCTATTAATATATAAAGAGGGAATGATATTTATTTGAAAAAAGATGAAAAAAAAATCAGTAAAAAAAGAAGTCAATTCCCGTCCAAAGTGAATAAAATGAGAAAGATTTTTGGCTAAAATTAAAATTTGAGCGTCATCCAACCAATTTTGAAAATTTTGAAAAAATAAATAAATTCAAAAATCTAAATAAAAGGATTACATGAAGATTTTTTGGAGATTCCATATTATCTAACTTTCATACATTAGGAATGGGACACTTGTCCTATTTTCATTGGTCCACTATAAATTTTATATGATAATATAAGTATAACTCAAATTATTTTATTTTAAAAAATAAAATAAAAAATACCAAAATTCATATTTTTTTCATACTCTATAAATAGAGACCACTCTTGATATGTTTTGGAACACAATTAAAATTATTATGTTGGGTTAGGTTGTAGATAAAACAATAATAAACAATGTATTGTAGATAATATTTATTAAATAAATAAATAAAAACAAAATAAATATTATACTATCTTTATTAGGTCACCAACTAAAAAAAAATATCAAAATCTGCGACTCAGGTCAAATTGTGACCCTAGATCGCAACATAGCCACAAAGAGGGAGAGAGAAATGAGGTGAGTGAAATGGGGCAAGTGTCCCATTCTTATTGGTCTATAAAATTTTTCTATAATAAGATAATTATAACTCAAATTATTGATATTAATTTATATGAAAAAAATAAATAAAAAAATATTTTTCATTCTCTATAATAGAGACCACTCTTGATATATTTTGTAACATAATTGCAATTTTTATCTTATCACTCTTTTTTCTTAACCGTAACTTATCAATTTTATCATATCTTTTATTTTATCATATCAACTCTAAAACAATAACACAAAAATTATTGTAGATAATATTTAATAAATATATAAATAAATATAAAACAAATATTATGTTGGGTTGAGTTAGGTTGAGTTTGTGATAAAAGACTATACTATTATGCCTTTTTCAAATATGGGTAGTATTAATTCAAGTGTGAACCGTCTGATTTTAGATGAACTCAACTATGACCGTAAGGCTCTAGCTATTGAGCATGATGCATTGATGACACATATGACCGATGAACAGAATGGTGTTTATTCCAAAATAATGACATATGTTCATTCCGGCAGGGGCGGCGTATTTTTTGTGTATGGTTATGGTGGAACTGGAAAGACATACTTGTGGAGGACTTTAGCTGCTTGGCTAAGATTGCACGGTCGAATTGTGCTTTGTGTTGCATCAAGTGGAATAACATCTTTCCTATTGTCGGGCGGACGAACTGAACAATATTCTCGATTTGGCATTCTTAATTTTGTGCATGAAAATTCATCGTGTGAGATCAATCAGGCTAGCCCCCTTGCTGAGTTGATTATTCGCTCTTCATTGATCATATGTGATGAGGTCCCAATGATGCATAAACATTGTTTTGAAGTTGTTCAAGCATCTTTTAAATAGTAATGGGAGCCCTCGACCCGACAAATCATCATAAACCGTTCAGAGGCAAGACTGTTGTGTTTGGTGGAGACTTTCTACAAATCCTTCCGGTAGTTCCAAAGGGTAGCCGTAAGGAGATTGTTAATGCTGCTATTAACTCTTCTAGCATTTAGGGAGAATGTACTGTGCTTAGGCTTACAATTAATATGCGTTGTCAGAGAGCATTGGAGATTCGAATGAACATGACGAGTTTGCCGCTTTTGCTGATTGGATAGCGAGCAATGGAGATGGAACGTTGAGGGGTAAAAATGATGGATGTTCTCCGATAGACATACCAAATGATATATTACTAGAGCCATCCGATGATCCGGTAGCAAAAATTGTTGAAAGCACATTTCCGATGTTCAATAATACAACCGACGATCCAAGTTACTTGAAGGATAGAGCTATACTTGCGCCGACACTCGCTATCGTAGAATCTATTAATGAATACATGTCGTCGTTAAATTTGACTGAGGGTCGCACGTATTTAAGTTCATACAAGACGTGTAAATCCGACTCCAATATCGACTTTGTGGCACAACTCCATACTCCTGTATTCTTGAACACTATCTATTGTTCTATAACCCCGAACCATGAATTGAATTTGAAGGTCGGAACTCCAGTTATGTTGTTGCGGAATATGAATCACTCAATGGGACTCTACAATGGTACACGATTGGTTGTGACTAAACTCTCCAATCATGTTCTCGAGTATAAAATTCTTACTGGCGATAATGCATGTGATAAAGTTTTGATACCTCGGATGACAATAACTCCTTCTGATGTTAGAGTACAATTCAAATTTCAAAGAAGGCACTTCTCCATTATGGTTTCGTACGCAATGACTATAAACAAGAGTCAAGGTCAATCATTATCGCATGTTGGCTTATTCTTGAAGAAACCAGTTTTTAGTCATGGCCAGTTATATGTCGTTGTCTCCTGTGTTACTAACAGAAAGAGTCTAAAAATTTTAATTTGTGGAGAAGAAGGTTTGAAAGAAAACCAAATCAATAATGTTGTGTACAGAGAAGTGTTTAATAATATATGATTTTTGTTTATATTTTGTATTCCTCTATCCTCTTTCTATTGTAATTAAATTATTAAATTATAAAAAAAAATATCTAAAATAAAATTTAAAAATAAAAAGTATGAGGAAATAACCCCGTCGTGCTGCGCACGAGTACCATACTAGTTCTGTGAGTAAACCTCACCAAATGTTTAAAGACTCACATTAGAGATTATGGGTGTGCAAAATTCGACTGAAGTCGACCGAACCGGCCGAAATCGATCGAACCTACAATTTCGGTTCAGTTTTTGTCCGACTCGGTCGGTAGTCAGTTCTCAAATTGTAACTTTACGGTTATTTCGGTCGGTGTCGGTTTTTGGACACAAAATGTCTGAAATAACCGAACCGAATAATATATATAATATCATATATTATATATTTATAATATTTTAATAAAAAATTATTAATATATAAAGAGGTAACTCAAAAAATCTAAAATAGTAACTAAAAATTATTTCAAAATCCCGCCTTATTCTTACTATAATAAGTATTTTCTTTTGAAAAAAAAGTGCGATACCCGCCTAATGACCTATTTGAATTTCATAAAAGAGTCATGCTACTTAGCCAACCTCCATTACAATTTGGTTTACAACCAAGTGTAATGGAAGCATTAAAAAAATATTGAATAAAGCTACTTGTACAATTATTTTGTACAATTATTTTGTACAACATGATGTGTCATCATGTAGATAATTGAGATCCAAAAAAATGTGTGGCTAAGATTTGTTCAATGATTGTGATAACTAGTGTTGTCAACTAATATTGTCAACACTAGTTGTACATGTAGCATGACCCAAAAATATTTTTTATACTTCTTTAATGCCTCCATTACACTTGATTGTAAACCAAGTTGTAATGGAGGTTAGCTATGTAGCATAATCCTTCAGAAACAGAATCACACAATTCATTGTGCACATCGGATAGCAATTGTATAGATTTGATCCAGATTTTGTTTCACATAATGGCATTTTAAGATTTATCCATATATTCTAAAGCCATTTATTAAAATTTTCAAAGTACACGTTTCTTAATGGCATTTTAACATTTATCCACATAAATATTTTTGCAACCTTTAATTAAATTACAAATATTTTTAAAGTAGAATTTCCTAATATTTAAAAAAACAAATCACGTCAAATATTTGTTTTGACATTATCACCTAACCTATTACCACAACTGCTTAGCCAAAAGAAATATTTCCTGAGCCAAAAAAATGTAATATATATATATATATATATAAATAGTTGTATTTAGTTGAAATAGAAACAAAAATCCCGCATAAAAATTTTAAATTATTAAAATTGATAATTTCTTTGAAAAAATTAAAAAAATCAAGCTAATTTTGGACATATATTTGGGTGTAAATTCAAAAGTCAAATAACTAATTGTTCATAACTTACGGGTTAATATTAACTTGGACGTAAATGAAATAGTCAGTTACTTATAATTTAATAAATTACTCAACTACTTATTTTTTTATGTGGATAGTTTATACAAAAATATATAGATTTTAATTAATTAAACAATATAAGTTTTATAATTATAATTAATATTTTCGTAGATTTATATATATATATGATTAATTTTTACCAAAATATTTATTTATGGAGTCACATTGTAGTCAAATTGAATTTTTGAATAAAAAATTTAAAATGACACTTAATTAAAATGAATATAATGTAATTTATTATCAATTTGTGCACCGTATAGATTGTGTATTAATTTTAAATAGACATGTTTTATGTAATTTTTCACAAATTAAAAATTTATTGTAACATTTCAATAAATCAATATATGTAAATTACATTAGATATGGATTCCATATTTTCAATTTATAAATAATTCATCTCGATAAATTACTTTTTTTGGATATCTGGGACGCTGTTCCCATTTCCTCGTTGACCCATCATGCAAAAGGGCCCCCTATACAACCTGTCTATCCAATCCGCCTGCTGGGATCGATGCGCATTGGCTCGATATAATTAACCTCATGTTTTTCCAAAAGCAAGGAGATCCGCCTGGTTCACCAGGTTGGTTCTACCACTGCAGGCCCGGTTTCGGAGCGGAGTAGAAGGATTGGGAAAGGGCTCATGGCTTCGAACCTCCTCTCAACAGGCTCAGCCGGCGAAGGACGGAGATGCCAATCCAAGCGGAGTAGATAGAAGCCCACTATTTCTATCTCCCAATGGCCTGCGTTGGGAGGTGATCGCTTGTGATTGATCGTCAGTAAAATTTCGCCCATATAGAGCTAATATATTTATTGAAGGAAGGCATCCATTCTTTGCCAATCCCTATGCTATGCCTCCTGCGTGAATCGACTCGTCCCCATGTCCGAACAAGGCCAGGCACGTCCGCCACCCAGGTTCATCAAACCCATCACCGTACCTCGATTAGGCGGACTTGGCTTACCCAGTTGGCTTTGCTTTGTCAAACCAGTATGAGCCCTTCCTTTTCAGACCCAAATAAGCTGGGATTTACCCTCACTTGATCATATCAGTTGGGTCAGAAGTACTTATCACAGTACCGGTCAAAAAGAGAGAGAGCGTCAGAGCTAAGATAGAGCTGAAGTTAGTTGACTTGGCCCAGCTAAGTCATCACATCCAACTACCAATCTCTTTCTCTGAGTTCAATCCATTCACTAGCCGATTCCCATATGCTGATATAGTAAGATCAATTGAACAATGTGATTAATGGTGCACTAACCGAATCTGCAAATCGAAAATTTATTTAATTAATATTTTTAATTTATAAATATTAATGCATATATCTTACCGTACATAAACTCATTAAGTCAAGTAACCCTAAATCAATTTAAAAGTCTAATCGCATTTCAGATCGCACAATGGCATTTCCAATAACCCGAAATCAAATTAAGACACTCTTTCGCTTCGCAGTCGCATAATCGCATTTCACATCCTTTCCCCCAAATCTTCCGCCGCCGTCGTCAAATCATCCGCCCGTACACTCCTAGCCGCTTCTCTCCGCCGCTGCTCCTCCGAAATTCACCTTAAATCGCCCCGATCCAAACCATCCCGACATCCCCCGAATCGTCCGCTCAGCGAAAAAATCAACCCCTCATCTCGCGTCTGCGTGTATTTCGGTCTTCGGTCCGGTCAAGGAGCTCGTGGTCACCGGTCGTCGTCTCGCCAGGCACACACACGGGACACGGCTGCAAGTTTACAGTAAGTGTTTTTTTTGGTTTTATTTTCTAAAGTCACCGATCTGTTTCTTTTTATAATTTTTTTGAGTAATTTTGACTCAAATTGGATCTCAACTTGTGAACATAGTTTCAAATATTTATATTTGGAGATTATAAGAAACAAAAAAACTGAGATTGAAGGGTCTTTTCTATGAGTTTTGTATGGGTTTGTATGGGTAAAATATTTCCATGAGTGAACTATTTATCTGGTTTTGTATGGGTTTTCAATGTTATATCTTTCATGTGTAATTTAATTTCGTGTGGTTAATTTCTTCATTTCTTGGTAATTTCACATTTCTGTTATGTTGTATTGAGTGTTTTATCAGTGGGATTTTTTTTTTTTTTTTTTTTTTTTTTTTTTTTTTGTTTTTTTTTTTTTTTTTTTTTTTTTATTTAATTTAGTTTCTTGGTGATGAGTGACAATGGTGATAAAAAAAGTGGCAGGAACATTTTTTACGATTTACAAAAATTATTGAAATTGTTTGAATTGTTGGAGAGAGATGTTTGTTGTTTTGTGTGGATATATTTTTTTTTAAGTGTTCTTTAATTTTATAAGAAATAAAGTTTTGACAGGTAGATATATTTTTAATGTATCCAACCGCTGATATTGCACTGCAGTTGTATGCTGTTTAAAGACTCACCGTAGAGACCCCGATCAGCTTTAGTTCACGATGGATGGGAACAATGAAAATCCCGCTCGTCGCCGCCGCCGCAAGAGGTCACCTCTGGCCACCCCATCATCATCCTCTACACCAGCGGCGGACTACAAGGAGGAGCATGTTCATATCGTGAGGCACATCATGAGTAAGAAAAATAATTATTATCAAATTTTGGGGATACAAAGTACATGCACAAATAATCAAGTTCGCACAGCCTATAAAAAGGTTTCTTTAAAAGTCCATCCCGATAAGAATCATGCACCAGGAGCCGAGAAAGCATTTCTCCTAGTAAACAAGGCATATCAATGTCTGAGTGACCCGGAGAAACGGAAAAAGTATGACCTCTTGGGCAGAGAGGACGAGATTCAGGAGCAGGATGTAGAGGAAGACGGAGATCAGATTCTGAATCTGGGTTTTGAGTTTCTTGCCTCCATTCTTTGGAGATATTCATTTTTTTTTGGATTTCCATTCCCTAGGGCCGGTGGAGTTAATCAGAATTCTTGGCGGAGATCTTTAATACGGTTACTGTTATTAATACTGGTGTTTTTCGTGCTAAAATTCCTGTTCCCATCCGAGCCAATGCAACAAGTGGATACCGGGTACTCTCTTCTGATGGAAAATTGCAGGCGGGAGTGGGAGGACATGCACTATGGATACGGGCATTCCGCACCCCATTGTGAGTTACTCGAGAAATTTGGGGCAAATGTGCCGTAAACTGGTTTAAAGGTTAGTTTATTTAACCCTGTCTGAACTTTTCAGTTTAGGGGATTGTCGAGCACTTAGAGTCGAGATTGCCCGAAAAGGAGAATTAACGAAATCTCTCTTTTGTTACGAACTGTATGTAAACTTCTTAATGCATCATATTTTTAGAGAATAACTCAACTTGCATGGTTGTTTAAAAAATTTTACAGTTTTTGTGTGAAATGTTGTATCATTCTTACATATTTTTTGTGCACATTCATGATACTTTTCGAGGAAGAGTTTGTGAATGCCCTGTAGTCAGTGGTGTGCACTTTAAGGGAGATGACTACAATTCTTTTGTTAGTACTAACTCTTTCCATCTTTAATTTTGCACAAGCTTCGAGTCACTTTGGTTATAATGACAGTCTTTCAGTTAAACCAAAACGAATACAGAGTCATTTCTACAAATGCTCGAACAATACGTAACCTGATTGGAGATAACTTCAGTTTAACACGCAAGCTCACCAATGGGTGGGGCGAAAATATCAACTAAATGCAAACAGAATTGATTAACTTTTTAGCATATTGTATACAGAAATAAAACGGTATGTTATCTCCGTTGTCGCCAACTACGACTTCTCCTTCCACCAACCCACCTTCGCCGCCGACTACGTCGACCTCAAGCATCTCACTGGAGACCCCACATCCAAGCCGCTGTCGGCGTTCCGAGTACTTCTTCGTCCTCAAGCTCTTCCGGAAAGAGCAGAATTGCCCAGCCCGCCGCCTCCTCATTCTGGCACTTCCGCCGCAGTGAAGCGCATGAGCTGCACGCTCGAAGTGATCTGCATGTACCTATATGGAATTTGTGTTTGTTTTTACACGATTGACCTTTCGGGTAAGCAGATTTTGCTAAAGATTTTATTTAATTTTTTATTAAAATGAAATAATTTTTTTTTTGGTTGAGGGCTCTTCTTGGTTAAATTGTTTTTCGATGTGGAGATAGACTGATTCATCCATCACATATAACTGCTATTTCTTTTTTTTTAGACAACCCTAAATTATATTGATATGCCTAAATTAAATTTTCATGATACGAAGATTCGGAAGGGGTTGGATGCTTGGTCTAGCGAGCCTATGGCTTTTTAAATCAAAATCACCGGACTGGGTTTGTTAAGTGTAAACTGCTGATTCTAGCACATGGATAAACATAATATATGTTAATTTATTTATTTATTCGCATAAATAAGCTAAATATCTGGCAATTTTTTTAAGTTTCTACAAGTGGTTGATTAGATAGTGAATCTGATATATATATATATATATTACCCCATGCTTAATGTATCCAAAAGTGGTTGATTTGATAATGAATCTGATTCATGTAATCCCCCTTGCCTAATGGATCTCTTCATGTTTATGTGCATAGACAGAGTATTTAGAGGTGATTGCAAAACAAGGGAAGTTTATGATGAAGGAATAAAGGACATTGCTTTTTCTGTTGTCAGGGCACAAACTGTAAGTTTGAATTAATCATTATGCTCATTCCTTATTGTACATTCCTTTTTCATGGTCTTATATTTGTCAGTAGTGAACTATTTCAACTGATTATGATAGTATTTTCGATTTTTATACCAGCAACTGTTTTTGCATATGGTCAAACAAGCAGCGGTAGAACACACACTATGAATTGCATTGCCGAGTATGCAGTGGCAGATATTTATGCTTATATGCAAATGGTACATGACTTCTAACTCTATCGTTGAACCTGAAAAATAGTGAACTACATTACTTTCCGGCAATAGGAAAGATTTTCTCTCTATGACATCTCTCTCTCTCTCTCTCTCTCTCTCTCTCTTATTCTCAGCATGAAGAAAGAGCTTTTGTATTGAAGTTTTCTGCAATTGAGATTTATAATGAAGTTGTTCGAGACCTCCTTAGTACAAATAGTAGTACTCAACTACGACTACTTGATGATCCAGAAGTAAGTTTTGCTTTGCTAATTTGCTCTTTCACCCGCATCCTTATAGTTTTGTTGAAATTTCGTAATTCTGTAGAGAGGAATTATTATTGAGAACTCACAGAAGAAACTTTGAGGGACTGGAATCACCTCGGGGAGTTGTTATCTATCTGCGAAGGTTAGTCAAATTTCATTTTCATAATTTGTTTTTTAGTTTGATTATATAGGCTAACATAACATGACCATGTATATATTCTGTTGAATTCTTTAACTTCCAGATAGCGCAACGGCAAATAGGGGAGACCTAACTGAATAAAACCATCTCTAGATCCCATCAAATCCTAAGTTGTTCTTGCTTTTGCAGGAATGATACAATGACTTCTACCTATGTGCACATGCAGGGATAATTGTAAGATTTCTACTTTTGTTTTCATCTCTTAAATCCATTTATTTTCTAGAAGACGGTGTCTTAATCACTATGTTTGTTATTTTGTTCACACATTGTTAAATTATGTCTGGTATGCGTTTAGATTTTTCTTCATCCTTTAGTGTGTGTGTGTGTTGTATTTTTTTTTTTCAAAAGCTATATGCAAATGCTTGGTATGGATATTTTCTTATAGGGGACAACCATGCCAATGCATTATCATGTGCTGCTAGATAAGGTTGGTTTTCTGCTTATGAGTTTCAAAATAAGGAGTTGTATGGTAGCGCCTCTGGTGATACTGAAAAAAGGGCCTAATTTTTGAATGGTACATCCAGTTGTTGGAGAAGAATGTGAGAAAGCCTGGTTTAAGTCCGAGTGGGATCTACACTATTGGTTGGATAAATGATATGAAAAACTAAAAACTCACGTGGGCTCATTTTGTTCAAGGAGCTTCGCCACGGTACCAGGCTCTTCACTTGCTCCAGGATAATTAACCTGAATTTGTTGGCAAATAGGTATTATGACATGAAGGTTAATATAATTTTATAGGGTTTGAACTACCAATTCAATTTTTAAATGATTGTTTTCCAGATGAGTTTATGTATGGGATTAAAAATTCAATCGTTAGTTTTGCTTGTTCCCTTTTAGTATTATTACTATACTTTTCCATTTTAGTATTAGTATACTTTGGCCTAGGAAAAGGATATCTCATCAATTGTTTATGTGAAGGTGTTTACCAATGTTACATACTTGGTATCTGGCTTACAATAAAGAACCAAGGGCAAGTGTGTGTTTGCTGGTTTGACTAGGACCACCGAAACTCAAATTGTACGCTCAATTATGGACTAAATTGAGCCCGGTTATGTGGGTTACTAAATACTCAGTTACGCTCAATTGGCACTAAATTTTAACTTGATTATAGACTAAACTCGGGCCGGCAATGTAGGACGCTTTATTGTGGGCAATAATGATAATATAACTTTGTCGTTCTAAGTTTATATATTGTATATCAAGCTGTATGTATTTACAAACAGGCTGAGTATAATGCAGTTTACTAGGATAAGAGGAATATGGTTTGAATCATGGAGTGACAAGAAACTTCTGCTGATCAATATCATATGCATTATCTAAGCAAAACCAGAAATAAAGTGAATGTAGAATAAAACATTTGCAGAGGCAGCTATGAATAAATGGAATTTGTTATAGCCGAATACTCAAATTAGTGACAGGTTGTCCCTATCTATCCCCTTAATGGGTCAGCTTGAGTTCATTTTGTTTAGCTCTATGTTTGTGTGTGTGTGTATGTAATTGTTAAATTAAAAAAAAAAAAAGTTTGCTTGCTGAAACCAAAAAGATACATGAGGAAAATTAACTGTGGACCTCAAATATCTTATTTCAATTTCTAAATTTTGCGTCTTTTCCCATTCATGCGCAGGCAGGGGTGACGATGACTACATGACATGAAACATAACTGAAACTGAGATCTGCAACTCACCATACTCTCAGCGGTCCTTCACGTCGACAAGGCGGGTTTGTAACAGAGAGCGGAGGCGCGAGCAGGTAATCTGTCCTTTTCTCTGAAGAGGTCGAAATTGAAGCTTGGGATTTTTGTGAATTTCTTGAAACCTTGTTGTTACACCATTCTTCCTCAACGTGTTGTACGAAAGTAAGTTCCCTTTTAACAAATTTCTTAAAAATCTATTTGGTTTTTGACTTTCGGGCGATTAAAGCAATGGGTCTCTGGAAGCTTTCCTGAATTGGCTTAGAAGGTTATATTTGATAAATTTGTTGTCTGTCTATGGGTATACATTACCTTATCCATGATACCATTCTTCTGTTGGGTCTTGGTGGTGCATATGGTTATTTTACATTTCCTTTTCGCTTACTGCAGAAGTCTCCCCTCACGTCAGTGAAAAAACTTTCCATCAGTGGAAAAAGTAGAATTGAAACCCGTTCCAATCTCAATGAGCAAGCTCAAGACTTCCTCTCCACCGCTCACATTCACAGTTTCTCCAAATCCGATTTCTTTTGTTTCTTTCAGAGAGCACCCACAATTACACACCTCCTAACGGCGACAGTTATCGCGGCGGGTAGAACCCGAGCAGCGGCGTGGCTGCACATATTGGCGGGAGAAGACATGTTTGAAGCCGATCGAGGTACTTTTATTCAGAAAGAGAAAAAAAGCTTTAGTTTCACAAACCATTTATGTCAGTGAATCTGTAGTTTGTTTAAACTTGGATTAATTTCTGATCTTTTATGGTGATTATATTTTACAAGGAACAAGAGGGTTCGTGTGCATTAATGATTGAGTAAAGCCATGGAAGCGGTCATAACGGACATTTGAAGATCCTTACCACCGCTGCTGAGGGCTTAAGTGCAGGAAATTGTGACCATGTGGTGTTGCACCGATGGTTGGAAATTCTACCATCTTAGATTTGGGTTTTTTTTTGGGGACAAGAAACTTGTGTGCCAATACAATCTTCTCATGTTCATTATTTGTGTCCCCTTCAACCAGGAGTCACTCCTTAGACATGATGGATTTGCAGCTCTCTCTAGAAGTAAAGTTTCCTAAACATTTTTTTTCAGCCATTTATTTATTTTCAATCTTCTACCGATTAAAAAAGATATAAAATATGGAGAACATTATTATCATCCGCAAGGGAGATATATGATATGAAGTTCACAATAGTGTCTGTTAAATCAATTGATACAAGTAGACTAAGCAGGGTATGGCTGAGTAGATAACTTTTATTTTATTTAAGTTGGTGGTGCTTTTAGCAGGGCGTAGAATGAATTTGTGTTAGCTCCGGCAAAACGAGTATTCAAGCTATGTTTCAGGCACGAATTGTGCTAATTCAAAAAACTGTGGGATTATTGATTTTCTGTTTTAATGGATGTCATAGGTTGACGCTTATTAGTACAAATAACAGTACAAATGAAGTCAAATGTCAGTTAGCTTTCAAAACAAATATGCTAGGAGTTCAAAAAAGAGACTCAGTTTATTTGCAGTAGGGGACTATGCTAAGGTGTTCTTGCAAATTAATAATAGATGATATGAAGTTGACATAATTTTGATCATTTCTGTCATGTCTGATGTGGCTTAAACATTATTTTACGTCATTTTGATCATTTTTGTCTGTGGCTCTGTGCATGCATTTATTTTTCATTTTGTGAACTATAGTACCATCTATTTGTGTGGTTTTGTAGTCATAACTTCCTGCATAAAAATTGAATTGCAGTTCCAATACCTGATGCTTGGCTCAATTTTGTACAATTTGCATTGTTACTTGACATCCTACTCCATATATAGTGTCAGTGCAGTAGAAGAGAGAGTTATGTTCTTATATAATTTCAGTTTTCTTTGGAAACAGCGCTCTCTTCAATGATTGAAGGAAAATGTGAAGACACATCAACATCTGAACTGTTTGTTGGCACAAGAATCCAGTACATTTTTCAAAATATATGTGAAGTGCTTGGAGGTTGGTTGTGTACATATTGATTTGACTACTTTTAGCTTTGGAGGTTGGTTGTGCACATGTTGATTTGACTACTATTAGCTATTGTCAGTCTTCGACGCTGAATTTTTTGGTAGTTTTTATTCCAGAATGAGAAAACACGAGCGAAGTCATTCTAATCACCTTGTGTTGCTCTATTTACTAATTGTTCACCAAAGTTACCACAATGGTATTATTAAGATTAAATTATCCTTTGATTTTGTTTACATGCTGATAATGCAGCATGTTTCTTAATGTCAAAGATAAATATTGCAAAAAAGAGACATTTTATTGAGTGAATCAAACTATGAGCAAGCATGTTATGCATTTAGCCTTGTTATTGCTTCATGTGGTTAGTAAGAAGGTATAATGGTCCTTCACGTGGTCCTTCATATACTAGCAACTGTTTGCAATTAGCTTCGTAATTGCTGTCTCACCTAAATTTCAACATTTATGAAAGTGTTGGGATTTTTCTATGCTAGTGGTAAATAAGTTTCTTAAGAAGTTAGTTGCTTAAGCACTGAAGTTCAGGATGTTCTTATAGAAAATCAGTTTGATATCAAGTTCTGTTAGATATGATACTTCTATTCTCTGTTCTGCAGGATGTAGATCCTTGTGAAGATTTAACTGATGATGATATCCGCACTGCCATTTATAATGCTACTGGTCCTAGGTTTGCATTATTTGTGCCAGAAGTAGTTCGTCAAAGCTAATGCAGTCTTTTCCATGCAGTTTGTTTTGAATCCTTTAAATATCATCCACAGTACAGTCTAATGCAAATAAAATGAAAATATGTAGGTTCCTTTTGAAGTGTTGGTCAGAAGACAAATAGCACGTTTATTGGATCCAAGTCTTCAGTGTGCTAGGTTCATCTATGATGAACTTATCAAGGTACTCCCATGTATAAAATCGTAGTATGGAAATAGATGCATTCATCCTTGTATGTGGACATTGACCCCAGTGGTTTTCTTGCAGATGAGTCATCGATGAATGGCGATGAATGGTAAATAAGCTCCAACGTTTTCCATTCTTGCGAAAATACATCGATGACGTTGTTGGAAATTTTATGCGAGAAGGGCTTGAACCATCACAGACAATGATAGGATATATTATTGAAATGGAGGTAATCAGAATCATGGTGATTGTGTATAAACAATTTTCCCTGCACTAAGATATGGAAATGCTTATCAGCTAAAAAACTTATGTTATTGGATACAATTTACTGTGAAAATGCTTTTGAAAATTATTGTGGTGATATATGTGTAATCTGTAATCTGCCAAACAGGACATGTTAATTGGTTTTTGTCCCTCTTTTTTTTTTTTTTTTTTGTGTGTGTGTGTGCTGTATATTCATGGTATTTTTGTTAAACCCTGCCTCGCATTATTTTCTATGTGAAAGCAAGACTGGTCTTCATTTCAAGCATTATTAGAAAGGACAAGTTTGTGGCCTAGGGCAATTAAATAACAACTGGATCAACCTCTTTGACTTGGGATGATAAAGTTGTTTGGAACTTTGGATGTTTACTGGTTTAAGTTTTACATAACTGAACATATTACAAGTACTTTATAGTGGATTCGAGAAGTGAATATTGTATTCGAAAATTAAATTAATATTACTTTTATAAAAGTGTTTTAGTTGGCTTTGTATTTGTTTGGATATATATTATATGTTGCTTGATTGTCTGTTCTGTAGATGGATTACATAAACACTTCCCATCCAAATTTTATTGGTGGTAGTAAAGCTGCAGAGATGGCATTGCAAATGATCAAGTCATCAAAGATATTACCCAACTGAAAACAAAAGGTTACTGCAGTTTGGTTTACTGGTAGTTACCTTATATTTCGGGCTGGTTTACAAGAATCTTTTCATAAATCTGTGAGTTTCTTATCATATAGGAAATAGGAGATTCAGAGAAAGCAGCAGCAACAGATAGAAATCTGAAGTCTCGGTCTATAATTGAGCGCCAAGTGAATGGAGCTGTTTCTGAGCAAGTAAGTTATCTGTTGGTGTTAATTGTCTCAGTAGAGCACTTAAATATGTTTGCGAAGGTATCTAATAGCCTTTTGCTGCTTCTTTTTTTTCTTTTTTTTTTTTTTAAAATAAAGGCTGTTTGACCAGAACTTTTTTTTTTCCTATCGCGTCACTTATTTGATTTCATTCCTGCTTTCCCTTTCCTGGACTAAATAATTGACTTTCTCAGTCTCTAGGAGAGAGAGAGAGAGAGGTAAAAATCTTACCAACCTTTGCCCATTATTTAAAGATAACTGAATACACCGGATACAAATATATACACAGAGGTCTATTTGACAGTTGAATAATAAACTAAAAAAGTACTTATATAAACCCAAATCCTCGGGTTTAGCTGATTGATAAATGGGTGTGTAAGAAATCCAAAATAGTAGCTTTTTCTATAATGTTGCAAATATGAATGACTAAACAGCTAGCACTGGTGGCTCAAGTTGGGGAAATAGCATCAATTTTTGGTGGACATGATAATCACAGTTCAGTCAAAGATAACTCAACTAGCAAACCATATCCCGAACCTCTTCATATCATGGAGCAAAGCTGTTCAATGATTCATTTAAGAGGTATATATTTTACTCACAACATTTTCTGCTGTTTAAGTTCTAATCTGTGCTGTTATGCTAACCTTTATTTTTTCTTCATTTTTTTTTTGTTTCTCCCAAAGCGTCCTAGTGTACTGAGACCCACTGAAGCACAATCAGATCAAGAAGCCATTGAGATTACTGTTACGAAGTTGCTACTTAAGTCATACTATGATATCGTGCGGAAGAACATTGAGGATTCTGTACCTAAAGCAATCATGCATTTTCTGGTAATTGTTTATCATTTATCGCGAGTTCTCATTATGCCTTAATTTTTTTTTTCTTTTCCGAATTTTTGTATTCTTTTAAGTCTTGTAACTTCCCAAAATGGGCCTATTCTTTCTGAATTGCTTATGCACTGATCTGCCAGTTGAGTTTTTATTAGGTTAAATGTTAAAAATTCTCGAGTCATCATAAGTAGTATAAGTTACATTGACTGATCCATGAACTTTTCCTGAGAGCAATGTGCCAACTAATTTTTTTCAGGATTTTGTCATCAAACTCCTTACGTTTTATTTGGTTCTTGATCTGTTTCTGTCACAGCACTATAGGAATTGATTAATCAAGTTAACAATTTACTAAACATTCAGAATTTGGTTTTATCATTTATGTGTAATGTTTTTTTGACAATTATCACAGGTGAACCACATCAAGCAGGAGCTACATAATCTTTTCATCCAGAATCTTAACAGGTATGTCGAATAAATATAGTAAACCGAAAATATGAAAATTGAACTGAAGATGAGGGAAGTGCAACCTGTGGGTTCTTTCGGCTCAAATGCATAAAACCTGATTTATCTCAAACCTAATATTTGTTTGAGCAAAGAGAACTTGTTCGAGGAGATGTTGCAAGAACCGGACGAGATCTCGTCAAAGAGAGAGCGTACTCGAGAGACACTTCGGATCCTGCTGCAGGCCTTTCGTGTGAGCAATCTATTGAGTTTGTTTTAAACAAGTCAAAGCTTGTTAGTTTCATTTATCATTTACAGAAAACCTTCAACAACATGGTGTTAATAATCATAAATGGATTTGCGTATAACAACCTCATTTTGATTTTTTTTTTTGTTTGTTTTTGTTTTTTCGGAATATAATGTCTCCCATTTCACATATAGACGCTGGACGAACTGCCGCTAGAAGCAGAATCTGTGAACAGAGGAGGCTATAGCTTGAGTACCGACAAAACGGGCCTACCAAACACTCACTCAAAGTCACGCAAGTCGAGCGAGTCACACTCAAGTGTTTTAGGCTGGTAATAGGATTTTAGGGAAATTTTGCATTTAATTCAATGGCTACAATAGATGAATCTTGGTTACTTCTGTTGATAGCCATTGTCTTTTGTTTCCCCGGTAGAGAATTTCTGAACAAACTTGTTTTAGTATACTTCACTCAATATGTGGGGTTAGATTTGGTTTGGTTTGTTTCTATTTACTAGGAAGATGCACGTACTACGCACGTGATATTATTGGTTTTTTTTACTTAAAATTGTTTTTATTATTATATTTAATTTAATAATGCAATATAATTTATTTTCATTATTAACAAAAATTGTGTATTTTATGATAAAGTATAAAATTTAATACTATTACCAGAATTCTATGACAATTAAAATTAAATAAAAAATATTGGTTAGAAAATTAAAAATAAGGAACAATAACATAATTGATTGATTAAAGGTTCCCATCTATTTGTATATATTGTTGTAACATTGGTTGATTGAAGGTACCTAATACCTATCTATATATAGTGTCCATAATTTATATATATTGTTGTAACATTGGTTGATTGAAGGTACCTAATACCTATCTATATATAATGTCCAAAATAAATTATTGTACATCTCCTAACATTGTCATGCATGTATTATCATTTTCGTTCATGGATTTTTAAGACTATCCAAAAAGTGAAAAAGAAAAAAATTCTACATGCATGTTCACTAAATTGTACCTCTTTAGTTTTTTTAATACTATAACAATAAATATCTATAGTAAAATTTAAATTGAAAATTATAAATGGTACTTTCAATGGTGCTTATATATTTTACCTTTATAAAATAAAACTTATTTTATTTATAAAACCTTAAAATAATATTCTCTCTTACATTCAAAAACTACATTTTCCATAAATTTTATTCAATTTTTTTATTTCTAATTTATATATTGTTTACATAATCTTAACGTCTTTATATCAACTAAAAGAAATTAAATTATTGAATAGGTAAAAAATAAAATAAAATAATCTTAAGATAGTAGATAAAAAAAAGTTGAATGAAAAAAATATTGATTGAAAAAATGATTGTAATTATTTGTATTTGTAACTCCCTAAGTGTTGTAACAAAATGACATTAGTAACCTTAGAAATTAATTATAGCGTATGGAATATTCGGCAATTCAATCTTTTCAAGAAACTCCAAGCCAGCTCCAACCCATGCCTAATAGCCTGAAACTTTCCCTTATAAGATAGTTATTTCAAAATTGAGTTTCAATCCATATTAATTATTATAAGGATTTAAAATCCCATAGTAAAAAAATGAATTAAATTTATTTTGCTTAATTTAGTTTGATTCAACTAAAAAAAAGTAGATTGTATTTTCATAACAGTTATATTTTTACTTATAAAAAAATGATTATTATCGTAGAAACTTATTACACATGATATCTACTACTTCATTGTGTTTTTACTAAATTTTGAAAATGACAGTGCACATCTCGACCATTCAACTGTAATTAATATTAAAAATATATCTTATATTAGAGTTGATAATAATGATTTGTAACTCATTTTTTCACTTTTAATTAAAAGACTAATACATTTTCAACGTTGAAAATAGACTATACTACAACTATTTATCACGTCAAATAATCATATATATGACATAAAATTGGAATTCATATATATGACATAAAATTGGAATTATTAACTTTTACTGAAATGATAGAAGGCCCTAAATTATGGTTTCATGTATTATAAAATACATAATCTTCATTTTACAGTATAAATGTTCTTAGTATGTGTTACATAAATTAATCTAGCATTTAATTTAAGTGAAATATATATAAAAATAAATGAAATAACCAAAATCAATTTTAATATGAATTTAAATATACCTGTACTTATTAGAAAATATAGTTACAATTAAAATCTATTAAATAAAAATAATATATCATTTTTTTGTGCCCAACTCCATCAACATAATTGTAAATAAGAACCAATCAGTGCTATACATTTTCAATCTTAAAAATATCAAACCGAAAACCCAAAAAAGGAGCAAGAGAAAGAGCATAAAACTTACGAAATTGAGGAGATGACATTTCACAACTTTAGTTCGGATATAAATTTATTTTATATTTGAAACAATTTTAGTTGTTTTTATTATAAGGAGTAAATGTATTATTATTTGAAACAATAAACAATTTTAGTTGTTTATATTATAAGGAGTAAATATTTATTCTTTGAAACAATTTATTTGTTTATATTATTTATTAGTAACAAAGTAACAATATAGAATTACTTGTAGAAGAGTAAATGTATTTACTTGTGGAGAAGTAAATGTTATTAAAATTATGAAATTACATTTGTGTACATAAAAGCTAGATTTGTAGAGGCAGGGACGGATGTACGTTTATAATAGGGGGGGTCATGGTCCCCTAATTTTTTTATTTTATCTCTTAGTAGTATGTATATATAATATATTATGTATTGTATATAGGGGTGAACATCGGTGCGCGGTTCGGTGAAAAACCGCACCGAACTGAAAAAATCGAAAACCGAAAATTTACATTTTTCCAAACCGAACCGCACCGAACTTGGAGGAAAAACCGAACCGAAACCGCACCGAAATTTTCGGTTTGGTTCGGTGCGGTTTCGGTTAACCGCAAACTAAAAAAACAAATAAATTAATTTGACAATTTCCATAACTTGCAAATAAAACATCCAAAATAACATAATAACATCAATAATCATCCATCTAATTTTCCAAATTCAGAATAAACTTCCAGTTCCAAATAAACATAAACAACTAAATCCATCCAAACTAAAGTGCAACATTAAATTAAATCTCCATGCGGACCATCCCATTCCAAGTGCGAACAACAAAAAGCCAACAACCTCAATACTAATTCATCAGCAGACTCTGGCCCGTAAACCTTGCACCATAAAAATGAAAAAATTCATATAAAAAAACATAATAATTGGACAACAAATGCACCAAAATTTATTGAAAAGTCAAAATTAGAGTTCTTGGTGACACAATTAAGAAAGAGGACCAAATGGAAAAGGAAAGAAGAAGACTGAGAGAGATTGAGAGCTGACCTAAATTGAGGCCGGTGACGACGAGCGATCGCCGGAAGTTGAGAAGCCGGTGGCGGGCGGTGGAGCCTGAGGGTGAGAGACGATTGACAAGAGAGATGGAAAGGCTTAGGTTGAGCTGCGTGAGTTGAGAGTTGAGACTTTAAAAAATTAGTATAAGTTTTACTTTTAACTGTAAATTAGAATTGTAATTTTTTTTTTTAATATTACTTTATTACTTTATAAAGGATCCAAACTTAACGGCCCAATATTGAAAGTACAAGCTTGTCTACCATGGGCTACGGCCCTATAATACATACAGTACATATAAATTGATATGTTAAGGGAAAATTACGTACATGTGGTCTAGTGTATATATATTTACATATACACAACCATTGCAAACTTTAATCAATAAAGGATTCTATTGTGATTTTTATTGCACAATTATGAGATTTCAATTAAATACAATCTGATGAGTTACTCTCTTTCCATATCTCGATCATGGCAAGAATCACCCGACATCAACGCTAAAAAAAACGGAAGTCTGGAAACAACCACCGGCCGACCGATCACCGTCGAAGATGGATCTCTACTGTGTCTGAGCCTGTTCTTCCTCAATTCACGACTCCTTCACAGAAGCCATGGAAGACTTCCGAACACCCTGTCATTTAGCCTCCCCCCTTACTCCCCCATTTTGTTCGGCCTAATTCTATCTGTGAATCGATCGTCCTCGCCATGGATCTCGATTTATTTCACGGGAAAAATATAAACGATCGTGTTGTTCTGTGAAATTGATCGAGAAGTATACGCTGAGAAAAAAATCGAAGGTATATTCATGTTTATGTTTTTTTTTTTTTTGCTGATCAATTACGAATTTTTTGTGTTTTTTTCTTTTTGTTTACTTCGTGATTTCATTGCGTAACTCCGTGTTGGTGTTTTTTATGTGGTGTTATATTACAATAGTGGTTTTTTGTTCTTAATTTCGATAGTTTATTATGTGGCCTCGGGTAATAAATTGTTTATTTTCAGGAATATGTGTTCTCAAAAAGATTCAGAAGATGATGATTTTACAGAGGAATCGCCGAACCAGCTGCAGACTATGTTGAAAATAGTGAAGTCTGCGGAAGATAAACGGGAAATAAACACTCTAGAACACTCCAAAAATAGTGAAGTATACGGAAGATAAACGAGAAATAAACACTCCAGAACACTTGGAGTTTTGGTCGATGGATCCATGAATGCTGATATTGCGGTCGGTGAAACTTTCAAAGATAAAAGTGTCCATATGTCTTAATGCTTCAATTAAAGGGTGGAATCATTGTAGGCCAACTATTTTTGTCGATGGTACTATCTTTAGTTTCGCGTATGGAGGTACGCCAAGGCCAGTGTTTTAGATGGGGTGTGCTTTGGCGGTGGCGAGATGGGCTAGCTCTGCTTACAGCCACGTAACTGTGACAGTTTTTAGTTCAGATTATCCGAGTTTTGGCAGTGATTTGATGTTTGGTATGAGAAAAGCAAATCTTTGGCAAATAAAATCAATATATTCATCAACGACTTGTGTGTGACGATATTTTGTTTATCTACCGTTTATGTTAAGTATAATTGTACATATACTTCCTCATAACCACGAAAAAATATGTTTAGATATACTGTATATATACATTAGATAAACATGGTCTAACATTTCTCTAATATTACCTGTATAGTTATACATAAGATAAACAAGATATAAACAACACTAAAACGGTATAAAACACATAATACACAATTCTGGACGAACGACTCGACATCTGAAGTGCAGACAAGCTGCGAACGAATTTCTCGGCGATGAACTGTCAGGTTACGACTTCAAATTGAAGTTTTTTTGGTACAACGTTTCGCTTGCAGGGTTGAAATTGGGATGTGCGACGAGATCGGGAGCGAGTTATCCTTGTTTCGTCTTCACTTTTGGAGGGTTTGCTCTCGATTTGTTTTCCTTTGCCATTGTTCTTCACAACTTCACCGGCAAAATATGGTGCACTGCAGTTTTGAGACGGTTCGTCGGAGAAAGGTCCAGAGTTCGCGATAGTTCGATTCAGGCAATGAGGGTTTTTTTTTTTTAAATTGAGACGTGATGTTTTTTTGGAATGGAGATGGAGATGGAGATGGAGATTTGGAGATTTTGAGAGAGATATGAAAATTTGAGTTTTTTCTGAAGTTTTTCTCGAGATTTGAAGAGAGAGATGAAGATTTTTAGTTCTTTTTTAGATGGTTGAGTGTAAATATGGAGAGTAAATCCCATTTCCCGAAAATCATGCAAGTGTAAATCCCACTAAATCTGATTTAATTTTTAAAAGACGTACTTATGTTGTAAATTTCTCATATGTTAATATATTCGGTGCGGTTCGGTTAAAACCGCACCCTTCGGATACGAAACCGAACCGCACCGAATTATTTGCGGTTTCTTAAAATTTTAACCGCATCGAAAACCGAACTAAAAAAAACGAACCGAATCGCACCGAATACTTCGATTCGGCTCGGTTTTTCAGTTTCGGCTCGGTTTTGCTCACCCCTAATTGTACATAGTTAATCATTTGCTCCCTTAAATTATAAAGTATAAATTGAAGTAAATAATTTGTTAAATAGAAATAGAATCATGTTTTGGAGTTGCACGATTCCCAATTGCCAATTCCACTTCCACATCTTTTCCTTTAATAAACATATAATATAATAGATTAACTTAATTAATTATTTTGTACTCCATTAAACAAATAATTAAAGACTTAAAGAAAAAATTAAGAGAAAAGCGAGAGCGACTCAGCACAGCAGTGAGCGAAGTAGCGAACCAGAAAAAAAGAAAAAAGAAAAAAAAAATTGAGATTTGAGCATTCATTTTCTTCCTTGGATAATTATATTTGTAAGTTCTTTTGTTTATATCTTATTTATAATATTATCTATTTGTCCCTTTTTCATCCATTTAGGGTTTAATCAAGTTTAATGTACAACCTAGGTTTTTACGTATTCTTGTGCCTAATTCAAATAATTCATATATGTACTGAAAAACAATTAAATGATTGTTGGGCTGTTTGCATAAATTTGATTTTTGGTTAATTATTATTATTATTATCAGTGATTTTTTTTTTTTTAGCCATTTAGATTTGTATAACACAAATTTTGGTCACATTTTAAAAAAGAAAACCTTTTTTTAGCCATTTTGGTACTTAGAATGTTACAAATACCTTACTACCATTTTTTTTTTTTTAAAAAATAATCTCTCTCTTCTCTCATCTCTCTTCTCTCTTCATTCATTTCCTCTTCATTCATCAATTTTATACTCATCTAAAAAAAATCATTCTCTTAACAAAAAAAAATCATTCTCTCTGTATTTTTAAAATCCGGCAACATTCCAGTGATATCTCGGAAGTATTAGAGTAAAGGTATGGTTACAATTTATTTTTATTCAATGGGTCACATATATACTTTTCAAATTAATAACATGAATTGTGCCAATAAAAATGATTTCTTGGAACATTGAGTGATTTCTCGACCAGAAATTGATTTTTGGGTCTAGAAATCAATTTCTGGGCCCAAAACGAGATTATCTAGAAATCGATTTCTTGTCCAGAAAGGGATTTCTTGAGTCAGAAATTGATTTCTGACCAGAAATCAAACTAGAAACATGAATATTGCAAAATGAAATTTTGATTTCTTAGAACATTTAATGGTTTCTGGTTCTAGAAATCGATTTCAGGGCCAGAAATCGATTTCTGGGAACATAAATCGTTTTTGGGTACAGAAATTGATTTTTGGATAATCTCAGAAATCGATTTCTCGGAACAGAAATCTTTTTTTGGGTACAGAAATTGATTTCTGGATAATCTCAGAAATCAATTTCTGGGTCATCTCGTTTCTGGACCCAGAAATTGGTTTCTGGACTTAAGAAATCAATTTATGGACCCAGAAATCGATTTCTGGTCCATAAATCAATTTCTAGGTCCAAAAATCTCTGAAATCGATTTGTGGTCCAGAAATCAATTTCTAGATAATCTCGTTTCTGGACCTAGAAATCAAATTAATAACATGAATATTGCAAAAAAAAAATTGATTTCTTAGAACATTGAATGATTTCTGGCCCTAGAAATTACCTTTCTGGTCCCAGAAATCAATTTCTGGGAACTGAAATAAATCAATTTGTGGTTCATCTCGTTTCTGGACCCAGAAATCGGTTTCTGGACTCAGAAATCGATTTCTGGACCCAGAAATCGATTTCTGGTCTAGAAATCCCAGAAATCAATTTCTAGGTCCAGAAATCCCTGAAATCGATTTGTGGATCGATTTCTAGTCCCAAAAATCACGTTTCTGGTCCTAGACATGGTTTATTGGATTCCAGAAATGATAGATACACCCAGTCTCAGCCCTTTCACATCACAAAACCTTCTTGGTCCTTCTGAGCAAGGTAGGGGCATCTCCACATCGTCTTTCTGGGTTAGGAACCGAGACAACCAGCCCAGAGGCTGGACATGCCTAATCCCAAAAATGGGTTTTCAAATCGTATATACCATTTGAGTGATTTTATATGTTTTATTATAAATATTGATTATGCTATTCTTAAATAAGTATTTAGAATTGTTTGTCCGTAAAATACTTTTGCATCTTTATTTTACAGATGTGTGAAAAAGTTCGAATTGTGCATAGCGAATTTTGGGATGAGAATGTTTATAAAAATAGACAGGCAGAGATGAACTTTGCGTTTGGAGAGTTTATCGTATGAAGACTTTTTAAATAGAGTTAATGATGGTCGGTATTATGATAATTTGAATAAAGAAGCGAACATCCACGAGAATGATAGCGGAAATGAGGACGAGAATGAGCAACTCGAGCATGACAATGAAAATGAGGACATCGATGATGGTCGGGATTGTGATGATTTCAATGGAGAAGCGAACGTCTACGAGAATGATAGCGAAAATGATGATGAGAATGAGCAATAAAATGTAGTAACACACACAATCATAATTATACTTACTCTGGTGTTTACACACTCTTGACCAAAAAACTCCCTTTGTACAAGCTAACAGAAACACCTAATTCACATCACACATCTTTATAATCTTTCATATATGAACAAAGCATAAAATACATATCATCACGTGATTTTGCACCGGTTGGAACCCCCACATTATCTGTCGATGAACTGTTTGCTTCTGTCTGGACAACACTGTCACTCGACTTGAACGAGGAGTTACTGTCAGTAGGTACAACCAAGCCCAGAACAACCAAACTGGGCCCACCTGCTTTAATGATGAAAATAAGGCTTATTATGAGAAAATTCGATTCTCGGCCAAGAAGCTCATAAAGATCAACTACAACACAATGTCATGTCCAGACCTCCCGGGTTCTAGTATTTGAGAAAGCATTAGAAAGTCAAAAATGAAAAGATGTTCATATGTACGTGTGTTTGCATGGTCGATTAAACGATTAGAAGAAATATAAAAATAAAATAAAAAAAGAAATATCAATCATGTTGCTAAACTAAACTAAAACACTCACAGCTAATTTTGCAAATTCTGTTCCAATTAACATGTCCACAACAACGTAGCCTCAATTTCACTTTCAGACATACATCCTTAGCACGCTTTCTGTAACACTCGCTCCTCTTTCCATTATAAGGTACAAATTAGGATATTTGATCGAGTTTTTATCGATTAACAAAATCTTCAAAAGTCAGTCACTTTATTAATACAAATTAGGCACTCGCTTTGTCTTCTCTCGCTCAATAATTTTATAGCTCAAGAGCACTCACAAAAAGATTTGCATATAAAAATTGCACGAGGAATTAAGCAATTTCGAGCATAGCAACATTTCCAATTTCTAATTTATTTCAACAACTTATGAACTAAATAAAACATTAAAGCTGGACTAAAGATTATACCTTTGCAGTTCTTTCAGATACAGTCACCGCAAGATGCAATCTTCCCATCTTAATGTTCTGAAGGGCCAGCCACATGTCATGCCTCTGACCGTCCCTAAGTTTGTTAATGTTGACACAACAATCTCTGCATTATGTTTGTCCCATTTTTGTTGCATTTTTCGTTGTCTTTTTGTCTTTCTTTTTCCCC
>CACSLK010004199.1:779348-790908 GCA_902706635.1 Striga hermonthica
TCCTTCATGAACTCACTTCGGGGACATCATCACACTAACGCACATGGTGACCGTAAATATCCTAATAGCACATCGAACACATAATGTTATTACCCAATTCATTAAGTATTTGCAATTCTGACGGCACATACTGAAGAACGATTGTTTTCTGATGACAGTGAGATCAGGTAAATGAAGCATCAACACTAATGTGTTTCGTAAGTTCATGCTTTACTGGATCATTGGCAATTTGAATTGCTCTAGTATTATCACAAAGAAGAGGCGTATGATCATCACATGGAATACCAAAATCGGCCAACAACCATCGAAGCCATATAATTTCTGAAGTGGTAGTAGCAAGTGCTCGAAGTTCGGCCTCTGTACTAGATCGAGATACAACTGACTGCTTCTTGGACTTCCATGTCAGAGGAGAAGAACCAAGAAAAATGCAATAACTAGTGACAGAATGACGATCAGTTGAATTACTCGCCCAAGTAAAATCTGATATGCATGAAGTTGAAGGGGACTATCATGAGCATAAAATAAACACTAAGATGATGTTCCCCTTAAGTATCGTAGCACGCGAAGTAAATGCCCAAAATGAACTGAAGTAGGACCACTCACAAACGGACTAAATATATGAACAACGTGAGCAATGTCAGGCCTGGTAACAATAAGGTAAACAAGACTGCCTACAATATGGCGATAGCGAGAGGGATCCTCAAGATGAGTACCATCAGTAGAACGAAGCTGTAAGTGAAGATCCATAGGTGTAACCGCTGTCAGATTATCAGTAATACCTTAACGAACAAGAAGGTCCTGTATGTATTTGGACTGAGAAAGGTAATAGCCCGAGGCAGAATGCATCACCTCAATGCCCAAAAAGTAGCAAAGGGGACCCAAATCAGACATCTGAAATTGTTGACCAAGTTGCTTCTTGACATGAGAAATATGCTCTATACCATCTCTCGTAATCAACATATCATCCACATATAGAAGAAGCATAGTACGCCCACGTGAAGAGAGATGAATAAACAAAGTAGGATCATGATCACTAGGAGAGAAACCAGCAACCCGTATGACAGAGACAAAACGCTCAAACCAAGCACGAGAAGCCTGTTTGAGACCATATAATGCGCGACGAAGACGACAAACATATCCAGAGGGGGCATCAACACTCGGTGGTGGCTGCATATAAACTTCCTCATGCTAATCACCATGAAGAAAAGCATTTTTCACATCCATCTGAGATATGGTCCAGGAACGAGTAGCGGCTACTGCAATCAAAGTACGGACAGTAGTTATGTGAGCAACGGGAGAAAAAGTCTCATCGTAATCTCGCCCATGAGTCTGTTGAAAGCCTCTAGCAACAAGACGGGCTTTATATCTCTCAATGGAACCATATGACTTGGTCTTAATCTTAAAGACACACTTACATGTGATAGGCACGACATGCGATGTAACGGAACAAGATCCCAAGTGCCAGTATGATCAAGTGCAGCAAGTTTCTCTGACATAGCTAGTTGCCACTCTGGAATACTCGAAGCTTCATGATAGGTTGAGGGCTCGTTAATAATAGCACTCGCACATGGAAAGCCCAACTTATCAGGAGGCACAATAGTAGCATGATCACGTAAATTATATCTCTGACCAACCTCAGATTCTCCAGGAATGACATGTGACACATCAGAATCATCTAGGACAGGAGCATCAAGACTAGCCATTGGAATAGGATGAGGCAGAAGCGTTGTGTGACCTTTGGAACGACGAGTATAGACTTGTGTGATGGGTTGTTTACATGGCAGAGGCTCATCAAAGTTAGGTGGTGGAGGTTCATCAAAGTTAGGTGGTGCAGGCTCATCATGAGTGGAAGATGGAGAAGACACAGGGACATCATCATCAAGGAAAGAAATAGGAGGAAGACATAAGAAAGACGTAGACTCTGAAGAAGAAGAAGAAGATGATGAGGTGCCTAGGTATCCACCGTAAGCCTTTCCTCCTTTGAACCTCGCCCTTATTGCCCTTACTTATACTTAACTTATAAGGTTATGCATGGATGAGCTAACCAGAGCGTAAGGCAAGGTTTTTTTATCGCGGAATTAGCCCTAAATCATAGTAATAAGGGACCTAGGGTTAGATAGCAGAGGGGAGTTAAACTTCTAAGAGCGAATAGACCGAGTCAATGCAATGAATCAGAAAAGTTTGGGTAGAGCCGGATCCAAGCGTCTAATAAATCCGAATAGATTAGATAGGTGCATTAAGATACGAAGGCTTCTTAGGCCACAACAACGAAATCACGTATTTACTCTTTCATATACTATGGGATTTCACTTGGAAACGAAAATGTTAAAAAAAGTGCTGACAGAGAGAGCAGAGCAGCAACCCGATCATCAACACTCGACTGAAGGGAACGGCTCACGCCCTTCTTTATCCCTAAAGATAGGATGTCCTAACCACCCTTACTAAGATTCGCAACCGGTGTACGGATGTAAATGGCTGAAAAAAAAGGAGGCAAGAACAACAAGAAGGAAGGGTTATACAAGAAAGGACGATCCTCGACAAAAGTTACACCACGAGATATACGCATGCGATGAGCGGAAGGATCATAACAACGATAACCCTTATACTCATAACTATATCCCAAAAAGACACACTCAACCGATTGAGCAGTCAGTTCAGTGCGCTCACGAGGAGCAAGCAATACATAACATGTACACCCAAAAACCCGAAGATGATCATAGCTAGGGGGAATACCAAAAAGATCCTCACCAGGACACTTACCAGACAATTTGGAAGATGACTGTCGTTGATAAGGTAAACAGCTGTAGACACAGCTTCTCCCCAAAATGAGAAGGAACAAATGAGGCAATGAGAAAGGTTCTAGCAGTCTCAATGAGATGACGGTGTTTTCTTTCTGCAACACCATTCAGAGGTAAAAAATTGACGAAAATTGTTAGACATATACTCACCACCAGAATCAGAACGAAAGACTCGAATAGGAGTAGAAAACTGAGTATGAACCATGCGAGCAAAATCTTTATAAATGGAACATAATTGAGAACGATGTTTCATAAAATAAACCCAAGTATATCGAGAATGATCATCAATAAGAAGAACATAATATTTATTGCCACCTTTTGTAGGTAAAGGGGACAGACCCCATACAGCAGAGTGAATAAGATCAAAAGGTCTAACAGAATGAGAAATACTAGTAGGATATGGGAGTTGCAGTTGTTTTTCCGAGCTTGCAACCCTTACAATGAAAAATATACTCGATAGTGTACGACCTAAACAACCAGTATTGATCAAAGTAGACAAACATGACCCACTCAAGTGACCAAGACGATGATGCCACTAGGCAAAAGATGAGGTGGAAGACAAGGCAACGGATGACACACAAGCGGTAGAACCAATGGAAGAAGGAAGATGTAAAGTGTCTAAGACGTAGAGGCTCGAAGAACCTTTACGGCGATGGTCAGTCTCAATCACAGCACCGCTTTGATGATCCTGAATAAAACAAGATGAGTCATCAAATCCAACAAAACAGTTTTAATCAGTGATATGACCAACAGAAAGAAGATTCATAGATAATTTAGGAACATAAGCAATATTAGGCACTGAAAAACGTGAATTGCAGAGAGAACCCTCATGAGTGATATGGCAAGAAGTGCCATCAGCTGTCTGAATAGAAGCACCATCAGGGACCGCCTTGCAGGCAACCAATTGGGAATGATCATATGTCACATGAAAAGATGCTCCAGAATTGAGGACCCAAGACTGATGAACATGGACAGGAAAGGCAACACCGACAGAAACAGACCCCTTTGTAGCAGAAGTCGTACCACGAGCCCGAGCAGCACGACGCGCACGATACTCAGCCAACTTTTCTGGATGTTGAGTAAAACAATTCTCGTGACTGTGACCGGTCTTACCACAATGCTTACAAGGTTCTGAAGAGTCACCTCAGGGTGGACTAAGTCGTTGAGGAAATATCCTTTGAGGGGCTGCCAGCACACTCTGCGATACAGATGGCGGAGCAACTAACAGAGAATGAAGACGAGTCTCTTCAGCAATCAAATCAGATAATGCATGTGCCATGGTCAGAGTAGAGGAGTTATGAAGCAACCGTGTACGAATTGACTCAAATTCTGCTCTGACTCCCATGAAAAAGCGATAAACAAAGAACTTCTCAACAAATTTATATGTTGAACACTCGTCCGCCGAGCACTAAGGTACCATAGAGATCAATGGTCCCATCAAACGATCAAAAGTAGAGTAATATTCATCAATGGACATGAAGTTCTGTTCAATCACGTGAATTTGTTGCATAAGGGTGTGCAAGAGAGCACCACTATCCTGAACATAGCGCTGCTGCAAATAGGACCACATTCTTTTGGCTGTCCAAAATGAAGAGAGGCTCATAATCATGGACTGTTTGACACTGTTGACGATGGCAACCATCACTTTCCCATCATAAATCTGCCATATTTTGATTTCGACAACATTGCTATTATCAGCCTTCCTTTTGGGTCCATCATCAGTCAAGTGAAAAGCCAAACCATAACCCCTCAACACGATTTCAACCGAGAAAGCCCACTCTCGATAATTCTGACCATCAAGAGTAATATTGATAGCAATTCCATGGAGTTGCGACATGATTTGACAAACATGTAGCAACAAGCCGCGACGAAGTATGAATGAAAGAGCTGCGATGGGCAGCGTTGAGGCACACTATAACAATAAAATAGAAATTGACGACGGGCGGGACATATTAGAGTACAAAAACCCTAGCCTCAAAGAATGACAAATATGAAAATGCACAAAACGAACATCAAAACCTCCTGAAACACAAAACAAAGAACACTGGCAGCAAGAGCTCGAAATTCCAAGTTCACGGATGGTCGCCGGAAAAGATTACGGCCAGCCACGCGCCCTACGCGCCGGCGCGTGGGACTGACGACAGCAACTTCCGGCGGCGCGTGTGACTCACACGTGCGGCTTCTGACGGCGAAACTTCGTCGGAAGGTCGGTCACGAGGCGGCGATTTGATTGGTGTGGGAGGTGAGATCGAAAAAAACATATTTATGTGTAAGGCTCTGTACCATGTAACAAACCTTAGGTTTTGGATGAAATAATTATTTACAAGAGAAGGCCCCATGTATAGACTTAGGACATGTGGGCTGGGCCTATAATATAATAGTTAACACCTATCAGACTAAACAACATAAACTTTTGATCACTTTTCACATTTTTTTTTCTCCCCAAGTTTTCTGTAGTAATGCTTCTTGATTCTCGTGAGGTCGCCAAGAGCCCTCGACGGGTGGTGGTGGAGACACGTGGCTCGGGGCAAACGTAAGCCCTCTTGTTCATCTCCTTGTAGTTTCTTTGCTTCAGCTTCAACGACAGGTTGTGGCCTCGTCGGTGGACAAGTACTCTTAAGAAGACTAACCTCTTATCTGAAGATTCCTTAAAGCGGGTAAGCATTTGAATCATATCATCAATAGAACGCTGACCAGAAAACATTTGATGAAAGATTGTGTTTGATTCAGTCTCAATGTCATCAGCGTAATTATCACCCGTAGCTGAGTCGGAACTCGTGCCTTTTTAACTCTTGAATTAGCAAACATATGAGAGGCGTTTAGTCTATCAATTTCCTCAGACAAGTTACTGGACAAAACCAAACCAGCATGAGACTGATGGATCTGTTATAACAAACCTTTCAAAAGGTTAGGGATCAGCAAATTTATCTAGAGGCAATCAGATTATTATAGAAACACTATAATACCTTTAAAACAGTGGGACAGACTTCCAAGTAAATATTCAAAAGAGGAACAGAAGGATTAAAACGGTTCTCAGAAACGTCATGTGATCCAGTCTGAACATCCTTCAGAAATTTAAGGCATTCCTGGTGGCATAAGTAAAACACAGCTCAGTAGCATTCTTTATAAGACTTTACAGTTGAATTTTCACAAGTAAAATCCACAAGAAAGAGAAGCTAATATCGATAATACAGAACTTCAAATTGTTATAACCTAATAGATGGTTCGGGTGGGTACTTAATCACGGAAGAAAGTTCTACCTCATAGAAAACATCTTTATTTGTCAAAAAATGAGTCCTCAACCAACCCTCAAGGTCCATGATTTCTTTCTTAGAGGCAACAGCAGCTATGCGAATGCCAAAGTAAAATGGAATTATATCCAATACTGAAGATAGAATCTGTAAGAGCAATAATCAAATATACTAGTGAACATGATATTTTGGGTAATTAATAATGAGTGCATAAACCAAATTATCACAATCACTTCTTTTGTAAAAGCATCCATTTCAAGCTTGTGCAAATTTTATAACCTAGTAACAATCTTGTAAGAATTCCATAAAGATCACGAGCCCAATTTAAAGCACTTATGACTATCAACTATTTTTCGTAGGAAACAACATTTGATACCTTTAGAACGGAGTGTCTCGCCACACAATAAGAGATTATTAATTGAAAAAAAAGTTACAAATTTAAACTCAATAAGAAGCCACCCATTAATTCCTGGCAGAAATCTAAAATCCAGTAAACGTTCTCTAGATCAAGACTCATCGCAACTATAAGTCCTCGCAATAACATGTCTGGTTTAGCATGCCAGATATTAAAAATTAAACCTCTACCTGATGCATTTCTTAGTGCCATAGGTAGAACAGCAGATGCCACCTCGTTCTGAATAAGATTGTAAGCAATATGCATATCATATAACTAAGGGTTACAAGACAAGACTTTGATGGGAAATAATATCAGAATCAAAGGTGAAATAGTATTCCAATACATTAACATGAGCCATCCCAAGAAGCAAAAACTTAGAATAGTTGTTAACTGGTTTTTCAAGGACCGGATTGCATTTCCTCTTTTTGATAATTGACATAACACCTCCAGTAGATCAAGACATAACCAAGCGTGATTTGATTTACCAGGTATAAATGGTTCGGTTACAGCCTCACCATAGGACTGTAAATTAAAAAATAAAAAAATGCAGGTCACGTTGAATTAAAATGCGTGGTAGGAAGTCAGCCAATCACGGCTCAAAGAGTTAACTGAAGCTAGTAGGAGAAATACCAATTGCCTTGCTGAATGAGCAAATGTAAATACTTCAGGCGGCACAGAGACTGCATGCTTTAGAAATGATTACTGACCCCCGATATTCTTCCACACAAAGCCACAAATCACGTGCAGCGGGAACAGATCTCTACAAACTAGATCCCATAAGATGAAATTAATAGGAATTATAAGTATGTTTAATTGCACGCCTATCATTATTTAAAACACTGATCCAAATTTTCTAATGGTACCTGGCAAGCATGCCTATTAATTGATAGCTAACTCCTTTATACTTATACAGTTAACTCTCCAAGTCACCTGCCAATACTCATGGTCAATGTTAAGCAGCTTGGTGATGGCAAAAGAGCCGGCAGCCAACAATCAACAACAACAACAACAAAGCCTTTTAGTCCCAAACAAGTTGGGGTAGGCTAGAGATGAAACCCAAATAAAAACAGTAGTAAAAAAAAAAAAATAAAAAGATTGGAGCAAAAGAGAAAGGAGCAAAAGTCACGGTTCCGGCACGTTGATAGTCCTACCGGCAGCCAACAATATAAACGCTTTAATAGTCCTACCGATCAACCTCCCCGTTCTCTCCTGAAAACCGTCTGAAACCCTTGTTACAAAGTAAGAGGAGAATATTCAACAATTTTAACTATTTTCTTAGAAGAAAAGATACCTTTCATGATTCTTTATGCCGCTCTCTTTTCCTTCATCTTTCGAGCTTGCATTTTCCAAATCACTCCTGCTTGCTCTCTCTCTCTCTCTCTATGTTGATCATCAGTATTCCTTCTGTGTCTGGAGTCATTTTCCCTATTTATGTAAGCATCCTCATCTCTGTCATATTTTTCGTGCCTCTTATCTCTCGCATTATGCATAGCATCATCTCTGCTTCTAACCCTCCTTCTGTCTCTAGTGCATTCCCTAACCCTGCTTCTAACAAAGGCAGCAGACCGCAACAGATTCAGCTCCTAACAAAATAATTGTGGCGTCAAAGAAACCCAGGGCACGATTGATTAAGAACCCTCACCTTGATCCTTTCATTGGGATTCGGCTCCATTATCTCCTGTCATGTCATCTATCCCGGTTATTGCCAATTCACTGGATGATACCAATGTACAAGTCTTGCACTCTTATGCAACGGTGCCAGTAATCAATAAAAGAAAAACTAATTATATGCACTGTAGCAACTTGACGGCACTGCAGGCTGGGAACTGCACGGGTGCCGCTCGAGTTGGCTGCTCCCAACAAACTTTACCGCCAACAGGCTTGCTGCCTATAAATTCAGTGTCTCTCTCTCTCTCTCTCTCAATTCCATTTCACCATGAGGAGAAAAAAATGATCGGTGATTAGCCCTCAACAGAATCAGCCGCCGGCCGAAGAGATACGCGGGGAGCGCATGAATTGGTTTCTTCCCTTGCCATCAACAGCGGCGATTGCTCATTTCCGCCGCCGTCTTTTCCTGACCATCAGATCTGTTTTCCTCTGCTTAATCACCTTCGCCGCGGCCGCGGCTTTCATTTTCTATTCCAGTCGCCTCGCGAATTCACGTTTTACCTGGGTAATTTCTGCTTTCTCTCTCTTCATTTCGTTTTCCCTCTCTCTGATTTCGATTTTTTCTTTTTTTTTTTCTTTCTTTTTTTGGGCGAAGTTTGGTGAGGCTGTGCAGTCGGGCAATGTTTACCACTCCCCGGAGGTTTTCAAGTTGGATTACGCTGAAATGGAGAGGGAATTCAAGGTGTACATGTATCCGGAATACAACTATGGAGGTCCTGCGATTCCGAGCACGATTTCTGGAAAGTACGCCAGTGAAGCATATTTCTTCAAGAACATCAAAGAAAGTGCGTTTCTGACTAACGACCCTGACCAGGCGCATTTGTTCTTCATCCCCATTTCCTGCCACAGATTACACCAAAAGGTTCTGCTCTGTTTCCTTTTCTTATTTTCCTCTTTGTTAATTTCTAAGATTCGATTGATGCACATATAAGTTGAAACTATGAAATGCTCTTTGTTTTAAGTCCGAGAAAATAATAGCTCTCTCTCTCTCTCTCTCTCTCTCTCTCTCTGTGTGTGTGTCTGTGTGAAACTGAAAAATCCCATATTACTGTGTGTGCTCTGGTGTGTGGTTTGTTCTTTATGCGCAAAAACAGTAGGTTGATTGAATCCAAACGTTGTGACGTAAAAGAGTGCGAAAGTACGCGTCTCTAGGCATGCGCATGAATCTGATTTTCCCTTTTGAGAAATTCGATTTTTGTTTGTTCTTATCTACCCATAATAATAAATCAGATTTTCACTTACTTTATTATTTTATGATGAATTTTATATTATATTAATCATTTTTCATATTAGCAATATTTCTTTTCTTATACTAAAATAAATATATGATAAAAAGTAAATATATATTTATAATCTTATCATATGAAGTGATTATAAATTTCATGTTTTAGTGAATCGAATTTTCACACACCATAATATGTATAGAAACGGAAAGAAGAAAAGAAAAACAAAAGAGCACCGCTTAGCTCAACTAAAAGTTGTGTCCACTCTGAAAAGCCACCATGCAAAATACGCGCACACTCACACAAACTGAACAATGTGTATACTGAAGAGTATATATGACATCTGTTTGTGAGGAAAAAAACACAGAACAGAATAAACGAAGACATCACAATTCACAAACACACTGCAAGCTTTTTCTACCAAGTAAGATGGGAATATCAGCTCACCGTGCGCAGGCCGAGTATGGCGGTTGTGGGGTGGGCTTGTGGACATTGATAATTACTGTAGTGACCCTTTGGTCTTTATGCCGCTCGTGATGGGGCCCGGCCCGATTAAGCCCCCTTCTTGGGCAATGCTCAGTGTCATCCCAGTGGTCTTGGCTGTTGTCCTCTTCTGCCTCATCCATGGCCCGGCATATAGGAACCGTGCTAAAATTTAGTTGTCTTGAGAAAATATATTGATGTAACTTTCTTGGAAACTTTGATGGGATATGAATATGATAAGAAATTATGAATGGTGCTTTGGTGCTGTTATATAAAGCGTTTGTTTGTGTGATCTTCATTTGTTGCCTCAGTTTTTTGTTTGTTCCTTTTTTTTTTTTTTTGTCCTCTGATATAAAGATTTGCTTACAATGTGTGGAAATCATGAATCAGTGGTTCCAACCGATTGTACTTTTAAGTAGCTAAATGCATTTTGTGGTAATTAACATTGTATGGAAGTTTTATTGACGTGGTTCCCTCCAGTGGCCGGAATATGAGATGATTGAGAGATGACTGTTCGGGTATAAACCAGAATACTCGGGGACTGTGAATTAATTTAGGCATTATTTCCGGTGTTGCACAAAATATTTTGGGTTCCCTGTTTGTGTTTGCCTATTGTAGTAAGTAGCAAGTAGTTAAACAACTTCAAGAGGAATAAGGAAAATGTGATCAGCATTCAGTATATGCCTATAGAGCATAATATTGTCTTGTTGGAACATGATTTATCATATTCCTCGGTTGTTTTAAAACAAGGGTTAAATGCAAGATTAATACTATAGTTAAGCTCTAGTTTCATAAGTTCTTATTATCTTCTACAATGTATGTTCTGTTTTCAAATTGAATCTCAAGAGGGAAAAATATGCATGTTAAATACTAAAATCAAGGGAGGTATTTCATAGTTGTATAAGTTACATTGGTGGCACTATTGTTTATAACTAGGTTCAGTCCAGGGTTTTTCCAATAGATATCCCTTGAAACACTGCATTATGAGATTGTCTTTGAACACATGGCATGCTTGAACTCATGTGCTAATTTATGTATCCTACTCCTCAAAGAATAGACTCTAGTGAAAAATTGTATAACAAATATGTACTCTCTTGATTGCATTTCAGGTATTGTCTTACGACAAAATGGGATCGATCGTTCAGGAATATGTTAAGGGCTTAGCCCAAAGGTACCCATACTGGAACAGAACTTTGGGAACCGATCATTTTGTCTTGACCTGCCATGAGATTGGTGTTGGGGCAACTAAAAAGGTCCGATTTCTGGCCAAGAATGCAATTCGAGTGGTGTGCTCTGCGAGTTATGGTACCGATTTCATCCCTCATAAAGATGTTTCACTTCCTTTAGTAATGCAGCCATTCTCAAAACCTACAGGACATGAAATGCACGGGAGGTATGTAATTAGTCGTTGAATTTAAATTAATAATGCATGCTTGGAAATGAACATGACTAACAAACTTTAGAATCTCAAAACTGGCTGAAGCTGCAAGTTTAATCTTGTAGCTACATCAAGCGTGTAGTAACATTAGTGTGGGAAGTTTCAGGAATTCACATGATATCCAGAAAATGTCTGCATGAGCAAAATATATCTTCGCCGGCCGGGTTAATTGATACATGCGAACTCACTATTTTCTTCAGTTTCTTTACAGTTTTGAATATATGCCCATGCTGTTTCTTTGCAAGTAATTAAATGGGGTCATATGGTGGATGAATTTATCTCATCTCTTTTTTTTTTTCTTT
>CACSLK010004199.1:820050-860707 GCA_902706635.1 Striga hermonthica
AAAAAAAAAAAAAGGTTATGGAAGCCTGTCCGTACTTGAGCGAAGATGTGTTGGTTGGAATCCTGGCGAGACTGCCCGTAAAACCTTTGCTCCGTCTTCGGACAGTATGCAAATCGTGGAAGTCCATCATAGGCAGCCCCGAATTCAGGTCCTTGCACCTCTCCATAAAGCGCTACTCCTCCACAGTCTTGCTCACCACAAAATACCCTCAACTCCTCGACTCTTACGATCCTGTAGAGTGGTACATGTTGCTTGACAATGATCACCATCGCCCTGCAGACCCTTCCTGGTTGGGGCCTCTCGATTTCCCTTTCGCATACCCACGCTTGACGTCTCCTCACATAGTGGGCTCCATCAACGGCTTGATATGCGAATCTGTGTCTCTAACGTGTGCCTACGATGTGCAAGCCGTCATATCCGTCATGCTATGGAACCCCACCATCCGGAGGCACGTCTACCTACCGGACCTCACCTTGACCAAACCAGATAAATCGTCCATCGAGTTTGGATACGACCCCACAACAGACGACTACAAAATTGTGGTCCTTACATTCGGCAGAGTCGTTACAGTCCCAGAGTACAACGTCTATTCCTTGAACTCCAACGCGTGGCGCAAAGGTAATTTCCTTGTGCACCCGTGGCCTGACCGCGAAATATCATTTCATACTACGGGCGCTTTCGTGGGAGGCAAGATGCACTGGCTCCTCTGTAAAGCAGATTATGGGAGGCGCATGTATAGTATCTTCAGCCTTTACTCGTTTGACGTGGCGGAAGAGGTTTTTGAAGAGGTGGCCTTACCGCCACAGGATCCTGACACCATGTTTACTTTTCCCCGGGTTACTGTACTGGGGGACTCGTTGCTTGTGGGACTGGGCCGACTGGCCTCAAAAAAGTTCTCTTGGACCATTTGGGTGCAGATAGCTGCCGGCGGCTGGAAGAAAATGTACAGAGTCGAGGAAATAGGCCTGCCAACTGAGTTTGTGTGTGTTTTGAAGAATGGGGAGTTGATCGTGGACAAGGCCCGAGAAGATGATGATTACTGTAGTTGCTTATCTGCATATGACCCAAGGGCTAGGCAGTTTAAGGACTTGGAGCCCTTGCCTTTCTCTCAACTACGACGACATGGGGGTGTGGCGTCTCTCAATGATCACCAAGAGAGTCTCGTCCTCCTGGACTGCACGCCGGTTGGTGACCCGGCACACGCTAGTCGCTCTATGTCCTGCCAAGTTCAAATCAAAAGGAAGACACCGTCAGGAGAAAAAAATTAGCAAGTGTGGATTGGAAAAAAAAAAAAAAAAAAACTCGATAATAGTCTTGTAGCTTTAGAACGGATGTAAATTAAAACGATTTTTTTGGTCTCTTGTAAGCCTTTGACAAACTGAATAATAGTTAAAATGATGTGTTCTCTGATGTTGAAAGTAATATCTTGTCCAATGAGAGTTTATGAAATTGTGATTTCCTGTATTCATTTTCTCTCATGCTTGTAAGTTTCGAAGATAAACTGGCTGAAGGAACTTTGCGTGATCATATGTTTCTTTTCCCGCTTTTCCATGCTTGGCATTGTTTTGGATTTTCCAGCAGCAACTTGGCATTGTTTTGGATTTTCCAGCTGCTGCTGCTGCTGCTATGTCTTTTGCTGCAACAGCTTTGCTGACTAGTTGAAATTATCACTCATGAGGTCTTGTTTATTTGATGGAGGCCAACTTAGTCATTTACTTTTGTGCACTGGTATATTTGAAATCAGCTGTTCAAAGAGTATCAAAATTTAGGGAATTATTGGTCCTCCTTGTGCATCACTTGATAAGGTGTTATTATTATTATTTTTTTTTATGAATGATCTTATCTAATTTCTGTATGGCTGACTTATAATTTTAGTGTTGTGCATAAAGGTCCTTTTTGCTCTGATACTGTTATTGGACAAAGAAAGAGAGCCCAAATTTTATAACTTCGACCAACAACCAGTTTTATTTCCAGTTTCTGACATAGTATGTATTAATTAATTAAAAAGTCGTGATTATGAGAAACCAGCTAGCTTCTCCTTAATACTTTCACTGATGTTCTTCTCCAGTTATTAGCATAGCAGTGGACATATGAGACTTCGTGCCATTACTTTGTCCGGAAGATGGGTTGCTGGACCTGGAATCAAAGAGGTAGCATCTTTGTCGTCTTTTTTCAATATACATTTCAAATCAAACTAAATCAAAGCATGGACTCAAATTGACATTCAACAATTATAACTCAAATCAACATAAAAACTACACAATGACACTAAATATTTGATTCAGATTTAATCAAATTATTACATAGTACTGTGGAACTAAATACATTTTTATTGAATTGGATCCTATGTTCAAAGTACATAAGTCCCCAAAATGAAGCAAAATATGGTAATACGTTTTGAATTTTTTTAACATAAAGATCGAGCATGCTCATCTACATCAATAGACGAATCAACATCAACTCCCATCGCTTCTCTTCCACATAAAAAGCGAGCATGATCATCTACATCAATAGACAAATCAACATCAACTCCCAACGCTTCCTCTTCCACATAATTATTCTCGGTACAACTTCACAATAACTTTAGCAATTATCTTGAATGTCCTTGCATGATATAAAAGAAACTGATAAAATATATATGTGACATTATGCCACGTTCATAAAAGCATATTGTACTAAGAAACAAAAATTATAGAGCTAGAAGCAAAAATAGATCACCAAGCTGCTGGAATCAAAGTAATAAATCTACTAACACATTGTATTTCATTCCTAACATAACCTGCACGCTCATATATCCATTGCTAAATAGAAACTTATTGCAGTCTATCCAAGCTACTAGAGAGTATAATACATCAGCTTGTTGCAAAATTAATTCTACAAGTAAAATGGGATGGCATTAAACAAAGCTAAATCACATGCTCATGACATATAAAAAAATGTGGAAAAAGAAAATCATAAAGAACCAACTATATTGTTTGGACCTCCAAATTCTAATGGAACATGAGATTGCTACGTCACGGTAACCATATCAATCATGATATGATACTTTCAACAAGACATTAATGTGTTAACAACAATCTATCATTTATCTTATCAACTTCATATCTACTAAGCTTATTGGAGTGCCTTAAGGATTCATCTACAATCTCTTACCTCAACAAATCGTATGGAGTGCCTTAAGATATCTACGAGTTTTCTTACTTCAAGGAGTCCCCCATGGACTTTGCTACATACCACAATCGGTATTTTTTACAAGACTTTTAATCTTCTGCCATAATCCTACCGTCAACTCTCTTAGGGTAGTCCAAGAAATGTTTCAAACCGTCATTAGTAAGAAAGTCGACAGTCCACCTATAGTGCAGGACATTGAAAAAATACTTAAAAGGAGAGAGATAATGATATTGGCCACTCTTTTCTTAAATCGCTGCACAACATATTGAAGAACGTCACGCTTTTTCACTGGAACTTGTATCTGGAAGAATTATCATCAATGACGTCATGTGCATTCAATGTATACCTTGGTTCTACGGGTTTTGTGCAAGTCAACAACGACCTTTTCACGGCACAAGTTGGGCCCCCAGGTGAGCACCAACTGCCAATGTCCAAATGAAATTGGTTGCATCTGATTCTTTACGTAGCCCATTGTGCTTCGATCATGTGTCTGACAAATTTATTGATTGTGTCAAGACCACGTGACGTCCCCGTGTGACCAATATGTGGTCATACCATCTTCACTAGCATGCCCTTCATAGCCAACTACTTCTCTCTCTCATTGTTTCTTATATTAATTTATTTTGCTTTTATGTTTTTTGATTTCTTATTTTCTTTGCCTTTTGTTTTCCGATGTAGTGAAAAAGAGATTTTGTAGAAGAAAAAAGAGATTTTTGAGAAACAAAGGAGCAGCAGCTCGGATTTTAAGGGGAGTAGAATGGAGATTTTACCACTTACATTTTGGATAGTGATTGTTGTGATGGCAACAAGAACAAAATTTGGTTTATAGTTTCTGATGGCCTTTATCTTGTAGCTGCACTTACTAAAGTACGTGATCACTCCTCTTTAACTTTTTATTCAGCCCATTATCTTTTTGAATGCAATTTATATGCCCCCAAGTTTAGATTCAAATAAATTGCAGAATTCACACATGAATAATAAAGATTAATAAGATAATAGTCTAATAATCAAAAAAATCGAGCAAAACATGTTCAAGATCACTGAATACATTTAAATGCCATTTGATTGTTGGTCTTGGTACACTAATTTTTATTTTTTTTATTATTATTTGTTGGCACTAATTGTTAGTATATATTAAGCTTTGCCTGTCTTTCCTATACAAATCCTTCACTATTCGCCACAAACTTTTAGCTTTATCATTGGAGCGATCTCTATGTCCATTGCATATGGAGTTGGAAGAGTCATTGTTGACAATTCTTCTAACATAGTGCTAAGGATAGACTAGATCAAAATGACTCAATTAAATTCTAGTGCTTCTTCTATTTGTGAAGTTTCTACAAAAATATATCAATCGACGCAACGCACCTTGGGTCGCTATGGAAACAACCTCCTTGTATAATTACAAGGGTAAGGTCTGCGTACAACTGACCCCCAGACCCTAACCTGTTGGGAAATATATTGGGTATGTTGATGTATTGGAGCGATCTCTATTATAGTTATTCCCATTGTGCAAATTAAGGTATTTGAATTTCAACTATTCATCTGTTGTGTTCTAGGAACGATTTATGTAATTAGCATATCCATAAATCTTGAAAATAATTGAGTTAATTGTTCCCCAGTGTGCAGTATAAGCAAACTGTTCTAAAAACATGGATATCACAAACTTGAAATGCTTTAATATAAGTGGTCCTACAAATTAATATGTATATACTTTTTTAGAAAAAAATGATTCAACTACGTTGCATATTATCAGGTCGGGAATCCCCAATTGTTTGCCTTACATATAGGATAGTTATATTGATTTCTTTCTGTTGAAGTTTCTCTACAGAAGATCCACTGAGTACTGTGCTGCAAAATATTTAAGATCAAAATATCTATGTATTCCATAACGACTACAAAAAAATAAACGCCTAAAACACAGTCATGAAAAGCACAAGTCTCCGCCTTACATGCCTCGCGGCAATTTAAAACTTTTTAAGCCAAAACGATTACAAAAGGATAAGCGCATAAACACAAACACGACCATCAACTTGAAAATTCTGATGCGTGTTACCAATCTTATTTGCACAACCTGCATAGAGTTATATAAATTCAGCTGGTGCCATCCGTATAAGCACAAAAGCTTAACACCAATCACAATAAATTCTAGTGTGAAACATTTGAATTCAAAAGGAGGAAATATGGTTCGGAGAGTGATGAACTAAGCCGAGGAGACTACTACATTATATATACATATAAATATATGAGGTATATCTTTACATACCTAATACTAATTGGCTTTTGGCTGTGCACGCACAGCCGGGCCAAATTTAGTCTATAATCAAGTGAAAATTTCGTGTCCATAAACGTACGCACACTCCGGTTTGGTTCAATCTCTAGTCTAATGAATTTTAGTCCTTGAAAAAAGGCGGCATTCTTATTAAATGTAAGAGAGAAAAAAGAGTCATGCCTAGAAATGAAGCCAATTCAGAACAGACAGAAATTAAATGAGAGTGCTCTATGGAAGGGTTTAGCTAGCATCATATTAGCAAAAGTGGGTACTTAACTTCCTCAATTTCTTCGATACATCTAAAACTAGAGGCCGCATACCTTCGGAGTACTTGGAAAGAATGTTAACCAGAAGTGCTCCCTGCCCAGTCTATACATCACGAAAAGACAAAGAATTAGAAACCAAGATACGAGTCCACTACTGTCCGGAACACCCAACTGTAAGAAATAGTAACAAATAGTAACACCCATTTCTTAGATACATCTAAAACGTAGATCATGTCATGCTGAATTAGCAAAACAGGATGAGGCAGAGCAAGGTCACAAATACAATATTACTGTTTGAGTTTCTCTGCATGGAGAAAGACACTCCCAATTTCTTAAAGAACCCAAGTGCACAGAACACAGACGAGAAATTGATATAAAATTGCTTTTCAAGCAAGATAATTAAAGAAAAAACCTTTGATTCAGCAATTTCTCCATATCTTGCATGCTCCTTCGCAACAGAGACAAGCGCAGCATTAATTCATGACTTCAACCCAGGGAGAACTGTCTTAATATGCTGTACCAGAATCTGAAAACAAAGCAGAAAATGTCATCATATTTACAATAAAGAGTGCCAAAGAGATCAGCACCAAGCATCTTCTCAAAGGAAAGGACGTCTAGAACTCAAATTCACTCATCTCACATACATTGTTATGAACTTATGGTATTATACTATTATTTTGTTACCCAGTTATAACGCCCATAGGTTATGAAGTGCAAATCATTAACATATGAATGCAATAGCAACCAGTGGGTGCACAAAAGGCTAATCTGTAAAAAGAGGCATGAGTATGCACTAGCAAGATGGCCATGAAAACGGAGACGAGGCAAAAAAATCATATCACGTTTTGCGATCAAATCACAGAATATATCAAGCAATATAAGCATAGAAGAACTGTGTAAGATCAAGAAATGTGATATGAGATGCAGTTGGAACTCATTTTAACAACATGTTACCTGGTTCAACATCTTCGCCAACTGGCGCACCCTACAACGATCAGCAAGATCACTGTAAACCTACAACGGTCAATATGTCATTAGAGTACTTCCAAGAGATGTGAGAATTAAATCCATGTGTATCGAGAATAACCAAGTACATACTGGCCAGCTACGAAAGAATTTTTCCTCTGCTATAAGTGCATCCTTGATGCTGCGGTTCAGTTGAATATCCTAGTTAACCACAAAAGAGAAGTCATCAAAGAAAATGTTTAAACATAACCCACGGTTTTCCAGAGGCTTTTGAACACCATAGGCAAATGTCTATCCCACATAAATGCAATGTGCTATCCAGCCGCTTAAATGCCATGACATAAAATGTGCAAGTTACCCAGAAGCAACATAGTCCTTCCATTAAAGCTTATGAACTCGAACATTATGAAATATCGCTTTGAGTAATCCAATTCAGTTTAAGACTTCAAGGTAAAACTAAGAAGGCCATCAACCATAAATACAGACGATAATAGTTAAGAAAGATAAAGTTGATCAGAGGTCAAATCATCCCATCTGCTAGAAACATGAGGGAGCTGGAAAACAAGCAAATGAAGAGCAAAATAATAAAAATTGAGAGATTTCTTTTGTCTATTTCAATATGAACACACAAACACGTGGCACGTAGGCAACCACAAGTGTCGGTCTAACTAAAAAATTGCTTTGCCAACATAATATCTAATCCACAAATGCCCAACCCTGAGAGTGATGTTGCATCCTTTTTCAGAGTAAAAATTAATTTGCCAGTCAGTGTGAAAACACATTTAGAAAGTAATCTTTTATTCTGTTTCAAAGTCCACACACATATACATACATAACTTTCGGGTTCAGAAATATATCATGTAGCCGTTATTATGATGCAACTAGATAGTTTATACTTCCTGACAATTATTTGGTCTAGTTTTATTCCTACTTATTAGTTACTTGGACCCACAGCTATGCAAATACACTACACAGGCAGATATTTTGTCTGCAAGTGATGAGAAATCAAAAGTCATGTTACTGGACTAAGGACCTGATGAAGTGATTTGCCCCCTACAAGAGTATAAAATGTAAGCCATATGAAAAGCAAGAAACAGAACAAACAAAAGCAGGGAATGCCAAGAATAATAGTAATACAGTTTCATGGTAGAATATATAAAGAAAAGTAGATCAGGGGAGAATAGGACTTTCAATGTGATATAACTTTAAGAATCTAGAAAATCAAATGAAATATCTCCTCTTGAGTACGATTCACCACACCTATGTAGCCGAGTCGAAGAGGAATTACTTTCCCGAGCAAGAAGTTGCGAGCATCTGTACCTCTATCCATGATATCCAACTAAAGGAGCAATGTGAGCGATTCATATATAAGAAGGGATTGAAAAGAACAACAAACAAACAAAATCACAAAGGTAAAATCTCACCTTTGTGATTACTCCAATTGTTTTATGATCTGCAATCAGAAACTTCACGTATGAGCTCAAGGACCCATACTACAAGTATCACATATTGATTTTAAAGTTAGAAAGAAAAAAGGATTTACTGTTAAAAAATATTAAGAGAAAAGCCAACCATCAGGATCAATAATTCCCGCCATCTGAAGAGCATCAGAGTTTGCCAAATCAGCATTTGCTGGTGTCACAGCCAGGATCAGGGAAGTTGGGCACTTAATGAATGACATTATCATTGTTCTAATCCAATTTTCAATATCAGACGGCTGATCACCAACAGGAACTTTCGTGAGTCCAGGAAAATCCACAAGAGTGATATCCAGAACATTGGGCGAGAAGATCTTTATACGTATATTTTTGTCTGAAACACCTTTGTTTCCTCCTGCCCCTTTGTCTGTTTCAGCCTGAGCAAAAATTCCAGAAGGTCCAGTATCAAGAGACAGACTCATCAATGACAAAATTAAATCTAGAACCCTTGATGTAATAAATCCAACAAGAATTTAAGACTGTATCACACAATGACACCGCTAAATAATACTGCTCTCTGTGTACAAATAACAAACGGAGTTTTAAAGTGCATCTTCTTAGACATTTGACAATAATAAATTAAGCCATGGCCAACTTGACATGTCATAAACCTATGGCACATCCAATCCAAGGCAAACGTCAGAAACCCTGGATGAATTTAACATTCTCAATAGTTCGCAAAAACTCGAAAAAGGCTAAGATAACAGACCTTATACACACTAAAATATAAGTTCAAACCACCTTTTCTTATTATATCACTAGCAGTAGCAGAGCAATCGACTTCCGATTAGTAGCAGCTCACTGAAAATTAAGACGTAAAGCGAACTGACCTGAATCACCCCTCTAATCTCACTGAAATCAAAGAACTTCCTCTCCGGCAGATGGAGGAACTCCCCGCACTCCTCCTCCGCCCCGTCGGCCTTCCTCTTAGTCTGCACAAGCTGCAGCACGAGCGGGAGACGCGTGCAGATGTCGCTGCCTCGTGGCAGGAAGTCACGGCCTACGAGCACCTCCAGCACGCTCGATTTCCACTGCACTGGCTACCGACGACGGCCACCTGCGGCAGCCCACCGCCGGAGCTTGGTCCTCCGCCATGTAATTCGATACATATAAAACAGGAACAAATCTAGGCTGTATGATACGACTTTATTGCAGTACTTAATTTCGGTTTCTTCTAGGCTAAATATGGAGGGGAAGATGAATGAAACCCTACGTCAGGGGTTTCTGTCAGTGGTGGCGGTGGAAGAGATGGTGGAGTCTCTCGTACAGCCCAAGAATACGAGTAACTAGGAAAATTTATAAGAGTAAAGCAGGGGCATGACGATGATCGCCATTGTCTTGCTCAGTAAGTTTAGTATTGGTTTTAGCCAAGCAGAGCTGAGATTTAAAATTACCTAATGAAATTGCGCCTCCGATTCACGTTCAATGCCGGGTCACGTTATTGGAGTACACAATGCCGGTCACTTTCAAGAGAACTCATATCAATAGAGGCGGCAACATCATCATTATAAAGGAAATCTCAACTTGTCGACTCTTAACAAATTGATTGTCTTTCTTTTCTTCATTCCTTGATCCTCCGTTATGAAACCTATTAAATTAGCAAAAAATAGTAAATTAATCAATCATTTTATTTGGAAATTCCCAAAACAGGACTTCTAACATATTATTTCAAATGGATTAATTATTTATATCATCTAGTTAAGCAATTAAGCAGCTTACTCCTACCTTTCCCGACCCAGGCATAGTCTTATAGTCACACGCGGCAGAAAGACTTCTTCTTTCTTAGAGATTCAAAAGGGCTGAAGCCCACAACTAATCCACCAATAATAACAATAATCTATTACTTGTGCCTCAACATCTTTTATCAAACTTTCAATGTATGAATATTATTTTACAGATTATATGGAACACAAAATTAATAAATACTATAAGCTTCGGTATTACTATATTAAATAATTCTATCATCATAATTATAATGATTTGGGTGAGTATCACATGAATGATGAACCAGGAACATTCCTCTATTATATGGTGAACCAGGAACCATTAATTTTATTCATATATTTTTATTGTATGTACATACATAACTTCAAATCTATCTTATTTTTTCTATATTCTTTTTTGACTTTTCTATCACATTTTTTGAATCAGACATAAAGTTTGCGGGAAAAATATATAAGACAAAAATTGAGAACAAAATTTAGAGCTCCACAAAATTTCACGGTTTAATTGGAGTTTTTATTGGCTTACATATAATGATTATGAACTTGGAATGTGCCTAAGTTGAGCATTATTGGGTTGATTAGGTGTATTTTGTAACATCACGCATGGAAAATAAGGTTAGATTTCTATGAGGTGGATGAACATCACATTTTGCTATGCAATAATCATAAAGTTCTATTATACTTGAAAAGGGGGAGAATGCAAATGGTGGAATCACTTAAGATAGTTGGTGTAATTACATTAAAATTCTGCTCCTCTTTCTACATAACAAACCGTCTATGCAAACACTATGATACTCTTTAAAATTCATAGTGCTAGGAGCTAAAGATCCTTGCATTCCTTTAGTTTCTGGGACCACTGTTTACCGCCACTTTCATGTACTCAAATGGATTGCAAAACCACGAGCTTTTTCACCCTCGACATTTCCATTTTTTGATTTAAATTTGAATTGTCTTGAAGGAAGTCCAGTACATATTGCCCGTGAAGAAAATTATACATGTTCTCTGTGTGATGCTATATGATATTTTCCATAAAGAAACATTTGACTTTTCTTTCGGCGGATTCTACTTGTTCGTTATGGAGGGGTTATGTTAGCTAACATAATTTTTTCCATCGTGATACTTAATAATCCATAGCTCCATAGCTGTAGTTGGTTGCTGCTACTGTTTGTATGTTGCTGTGTAAATTCTTGTACCTCATTAGCTGGTGGTTGTATTATTGAGTCTCAAGGTAACTATGTGCAGCCCACCACAATTGAGATTTCTCCTGCTGTGGCTGTGAAGAAAGAGTTGTTTGAGGCTCTTCTTTATGTAATGCAGTTTCAGGACTTCTCCATTTCCTACTTGTAGCGTATGAAGACAAAACATGTGAGTTTTCTCTTCTAAAATTTTAATTTTTCTTTTAGTTGGACTCAACTTTGTGCAGCCCACCACAGTCGAGATTTCTCCTTGTGCTGCGGCTGTGAAGAAAGAGCTGTTTGAGGCTCTTCTTATGTAATGAAGTTTCAGGACTACTTCTCCATTTCCTACTTGTAGTGTATGAAGGCCCAACACGTGAGTTTTCTCTTCTAAAATTTGTATTTTTCTTTTAGCTGCCTCCAGTCATGTATAATTTATATCTCCTGTTCCTTATTGTTCATTTAGAAATAAATAATAAATAAATAAAACTTAGAACAAACTTGAAGTTTGAAAGGGCTTTCAGAATGCAACAGACGTCCCGAGGATGCAGTTGGCCGAGTAGTCGCGGATTCAGTGCCTGTTCAAAACGCTCTTGACTTGTGACCGACGCAATCACACCAAGTAAAGTGTAAAAAGAGGCTCTTGGCTCGATTAGGCGGCATCTTAATGACGCTTGTCTGCTAAAGTTGACTTGGGGAGCTCAATCGAGATGTACAAGCAGGAAATGCGAATAAGAGAAGGGTAGAAGAAGCTTTACTTGTGTTGGTCGTTTAGTGGACTTTACTGAGAAGAGTACACATTGGGTGCATGTGAACTTTGAGTCAATGGTGGGTGTGGGTTGTAGGGAAATAATACGCCTTATGTTTGCCGAGCTCTATTTGGGGAATGATGTCAAATATGTGCTTGCTACATTGTTGCCTGCGGAGGAGGAGACTAATAGACGGTGGCGAGATGGTTACCAACTTACCCGGGTTAGATTATGATATATGTCTATTCACATCATCCATTCCCAATACATAAAATTTATTAATGCTGGTGGATACCTTTATGGTTTATACAGTCAACATTGTTTATTACTATAATTATTTCGCTTCGTTATTGTTCTGAATGTATTAATAAATACATATTGTTGTTTTTTATTACAGAGTGAATGCGCCATCTTCCCGGACGAGATCCGTCATCCGTGGCATGCTTATCGTATTGTTTCAATATTCCACCCCATAGGATGGCTTGGCCCGTGCCGTAATGTGATAATGGTTGCTCTCGTTATTTTGTAGCTTTTGTGTGTAAGTGGTGTTTATGGAAGTTGAAATGGGTAGTTTTTAGTATGTGATGCTGCCACCATTTCTCTTGGAATTGCACAATATATTGTAAACTAGCTTGAATATTGTGTCTCTCTCAGCAGTGTGTTCTATTATGCACTCGTATCACTGCATATTTTGGTTTGTGTCCTGGCGTGCATCGTTCTCAATGTTTAAAACAATGAGATAAACGTGAGATTATTTCTAAAGGGCGTGCATTTTCTCAATGGTTTGTGCCCTGGCGTGCATCTCAGTTTATTATGAACTAGTGAGTATCCCGCGGCTTGTTTATTAGAACTTTTTTTAAGACTTTACTAGTAGCCCGTGCGATGCACAGTGTAATAATTATAAACTTCATGTATTAAACTAATGAAAGAATATTGATTAGTATAAAAATAGGTTTGAGTATTAATAATATTTTTTTTCTATTTTATGATATATAATACTTTAATATATAATTTGTATGTTAATTTCACTCGTTATAAAATAGTTTTCATTTTAAAGTTCATGTTTATAAATAATGATAAGGAAAATTAAAATTTTCATTTAAATTTTACATATTCAAACACTATCAATAAAGGGGACATATTTAGTCTAAAATAAATGTCTGAAAGATGAAATGGAATGAAAAGTGATGCAGAAAAATCCTTAGATATAAATGATTAGGAGTCGTGAGACGAGTCTGTACCAGGTTTGATAACATATTCGTTGATGGTACATCAAACAAATATATAAAAGAAATCCTAAATAATTATTTAAATGTTGCAAATAAATTTATAAAGTATTTACAAGGCACTAAAGAACACATGCTAATTTAAAGAAGATCCAAATTATTTGTTATAATTGGATACTTAGATTCAGACTTTTGCTCATAATGTCTAAAGGAGCAAGATTACTGAAAAGTGAAACAAAGTCCATCACCACGACTTCCACGATTAAATTTGAGTTTGTTAAATGCTTTGAGGCCACAAATCAAAATTTAGGGCTACAATGCTTTATTTTAGGACATGGCAATGTCGACATCTTATCGAAGGCACTAAGAAATTATTGTAGTTTTGTAGCACTATTGTTTTAAGGAATGACCAGTATTCAAAAAGCGTGAATCACATAAAATTGAAATAATTGGTTCGTAAAAGTAAAAGTGAAGATTAAAGTGTCATTGGAGCATTTTAGTATTAATTGCATGAAAGTGGATCCATTATAGGGTTATTCCCTATGGCCTTTGCATGGCATATAAAGAAAATTGGGAATAACGAATGGGGCCTTGTTAGACTGACCGATACTGAATGAAATTGCTCAATTAATGGTCTGACACTCATTGAATTTGATTAAAGATGTTTGATTCTTCACATATACATTATAATATCTTATAGTATATACATAAAAGTTGGATGGTACGAACAGTTTGTTCCATATTAAAGTAAAGTAGAATTAGAAATGATGTGTGGTGCATGGAAGGGACATGTCGCTCGAATATTTGTGACCGTCATGACTCGGTTAATTTCAAGTTTGATTTTAAACTTGTAGATATATGTATTCATGCATAAGTTTGATGATGAAAGGTGCACACTTAAAGTAGTTCCTTGGGTCTCGACATTTATATGGTCCAAGTGGGAGAAGGTAATAATATTTTATATTATTCTATTAATGTGAACCATATAATTAGTTGGACCTAATTGAATTAATAGTCAAACTTAATTAAGGAGAATATGTATTTAATGGATTATTAATGTTTTAATATCAAAGAGTCCAATTTGTGATGTTTGACTTGGACAATGAGATGTTAGAACATGTGGAATGTTAGTAGGATTACGATTGTAGGTATCCTCCTATAAATACTACTACATGCCCTCTCTCTCGGGTATGAAAATAGAGTTCTCAACATCAAGGTCTTTCTTTATGAAAGGACGAGAGACGCGGGAGAGAGGAACACATGATTGGAGATTACGGAAAAGAGTTCGTAGATCAAGCGTAGATCAAGAAAAAAGGAAGGACTATAAGCTAAATTTTTGTAAGTTCTATGTGCGATTTAATTTATGCAAAGATGCATATTCTATGAATTGATAGAATTACATACTTAGAGTTTATTCAATTCCGCCTAATAGTTATGAGTATACCCGTTAAATTTCTTACACATTATGTTTCATTGACCTCCGGTGTTTTTCTCTTTGAAGATTGGGCAGTAGGTATTTGCTTTTGGGGGTTTGGTGAATGAGCTATATCAGATGTTGATTTCCTTGATAAACCATGTTCTGAACAGTGTTCCTAATGGATTGATATCTTTCCGAACTGCGGACTTTGTTGACTAAACGTTTATACTGAAAATTTTGAAAGATCGAAGAAGAGAAAAAGCTTTATTGCAATATATAATTCCTCCTACATCTTAACCATAGTAAAAGTGTAAAACTCGATAATCAAGATGGACTTACCATCGGAGTTTCACGCCAGGAAGTTCAGGGGTCTTCCTACCGCGTTCAATCGAGAAAAGCTTATTATGTCCTTCAGCAGGAATTTGTTTATTACTTAATCGAATAGCTGCTAAGGAAATTGGATTTCCACCCTTCTGTGCTGCATATTTGTTCACCTCCAAGGAGAAGGAAGAGCCCAAGCTTCTGAAAAGTTAACAACAAAATAAATTAATGTTCCTCAGAAATCTTGTGTGGTTACTGGTTTCAACAGTATCAGTCCACCATATTGGTAATTTATCTAATCAAAGATCCTTAATCCTGGTAAAATCAAGCTTATAGTGGACATGATTCCAGATAGTATTTACATAAATGTCAGCTTCAAAACGTCAATTAGAAAAGGGAAAAAAAAGTGTTAACCTTAGTGTCAAAAGCACTTCCAATACAGTTTACATGAAGCACTCTGTTTTATAGGGTGTGGAAGAGAATTGTCACAATAAAAAGTGAATTACACAATGTGAGAATGTAGTACCACTTGAGTATTATTAAGTTTCTGAAAATCATTGTATCATTCGACATAGTTCAAACTGAAATATGAGTAGCAAGTCGTTAGTAGAAAAGGAATAACAAACCTAAGAGCATCCGTATCTTTCATGCTCTTCTCTATAGTTGTTTCCGTATCCTTGCCTAGTGCGCTAGAAGAATCATTCAGCTTCTTCCCGTTTTCTAGCCGCTCAACACTGCACATCGGACTACTGAAAATAAACTGTCTATTCTTGTCTTCAATATTCATACTCTGCCTTATAAGACAGAGATTTGTGTTACGTGTTGAGCTCACCTGGGGACCTTGAGAGCCACGTAGCTTTCCTGCTTCTGTATCTTGGGAAATTCCTTTAGCTGTGTTTTCACTAGTTTGGAATATTGCAAGGGGAGAGGAGCTACTCTTGTATCACCTTGAGTACTACCCACGCCCTCCCTATTTCATATTAGACAACATTATCTCAAGCAAAACACTACTACAAAGTAAATTGAATTATTCAAAACATAACACACCTTTTCTGTTCAACTAGACTAGGTTGAAGGTGCACATCTTTCTAGTATTTAATGGGGCAAATGTTGTCTGGTTTGAGACATCCGGTGTACTGGTTTCTATGACTGAATGAAAGATTTTGAGCAGGGTGCAGTTGGCTCTCTTCCTTCATCTGTTTCTTTCTCTGACTTGTCAGCTGTTTGACTGCAACAGGGTAAAACTCATGGATCAGTTTCTTTTTTTTTTCATTTTTTAAAACAAAATGGTTTTCATTTCCACGAGAATATTCCATCTAAGAAAGAATTTTTCTTTCAATCACTTAACTGGAGAAACTGAAAGAGAGCATAATCTTTATCCGACAGAGTTTGACTTCAAAATCTCCAAATTGTTCTCCCTGGTAGATGTTTTGTCACCGAGTATTCCTGTCACAGCACTAGCGTACAAGAACTCTCAATGAATGATTTGATTTTACCTACTGCAACTCTTTCTCTGTTGTTCATCACATGGTCTTCAACCCCAACTTCATTCTTTTTACCAGTATTCTCCTCAGCAATCTCAACAGTATGGAGGAGGTGTGAGTTGACAGGTATGGCATATTTGTAATGACAGGATGAACTGTTAATAGACACATGATCAAAATCTTCTTTTCCATTTGAACTAGTTGTGTTCGTACTCGTAGAATTAGTGTCATCGTGTTCTTCTGATGAAGGGTCTCCGGTCGGCTCATTTCTAAAGTGAGAATCAGATGAGATATCCTTGCCATCATCACTTCCAGTACAATCTTCAAGCTGAACTGGTTTGGCTGAAACCAAATTTTCAGATGGACCCACTTTAGGTAACACCATAAAAGCAGTTGTTGTATCAATATGACTCGTTGCTTTATCGGATTCATGAATAGCAGCTGAATGTTCTGGAGTATCATCATCATCCATTGCAAATTTAGAAGGTCGGTTTCTTTTATGGGTTCAGGATATGCACCTTCTCCAACAGGGCTATCCATATCAACATTCATTGCAGTCCCATTTAGAGATGGCTTTTGTACTCAATCTTCTGAAACAGTCATACTTCCATATCTTTCTTGCGCATGGAACCTTCCTCTTCTTGACACCCACTTCCACTAAGAGAAGTACCTTCCTTATTTTTGTCTATGCATGATACTCAAGTCATATGAAATGTCAACCTATGCATGACTCGAAATTGAAATTGTCCAACCTGGGAATAGAGAAAGTAAAATGTCAATGCATGATACTCCATGTCATATGACCGCCATAATGGAGCATGACAGCTTCTGCGGACTCCCTCATCAAAGTCAAATGCAAAAGCAAAATGGTCAACTTTTCCTTTATCCTTTCCACTGGATGACGATTCTTTTGGCTTCTCCTTGGGATTCTTTTTTAAGCGGAGGGGAGCTATCCAGATCAGACATATCCATCTTGAAAGATTACATTTTTCCAAAATCACCATCCAAATTAAAATCCACATCCCTGGAAGCAGCAGCTCATCAGTAAGCTAGAAGTTGTACTATGTCACTACAAACTTACAGTCACATCCTATATACAGCTGTTATTTTTAAAATAAACTTCACCAAGAACTTAATATCAGCAAAGAAGTACATAATTTAACTTGAAAAAACAAAACCTTAATAAAATGCATTTTGGAGATCAAAACCAGATACCAACTAAAAAGTAAATACCATGATAATTTTCACCTCACATATCATTAAAGTTCCTATAATATCAAGCTGACTTTCTATACAGATGAGATTATAAATATGCTAATAAAATTCATAAATCTTATCTTATGCTTTATCAAACTTAAATGTCTTCTTATTGCCAGGCCCAGGAGTCGGATCAAAATCCATTTCATCCCCCTCAGCTACTGAGACTGATTCCATGAACTAAGGAAGCAAAGTCCATATCTGCATTAAGCATAAATGAGAATGGAATGAGTTATAACTTATATCTCAAATGAAAATCACATAAACTTAGAAAATGCAGTTATACAGTCTGACGCAAGAAGAGTTTTTATGATAGCATACTTCCCAATAATCCGAATGCTATAGACATGTCACGCCTCTACTTTATTCTTTCTAAAACAGAAAAACTTAAAAAAAAAAAAAAAAGTCATGCACTAATATGTCACATAATATTTATTAATCTGCAGAATATCCATATATTCTTAAAGAAAGATAGACAATAAGAGATGAGAGTATACCTAGCAACGATCTTTTCTCCTTCAAACTGATTGAAGAAGAATCTCTCTTCTGATGTTCTGCCATCTCGGTCTACAGTTATTGATGTTTTCCTTTCCGCAAGCAATCAGTAGCAGTTGCAATTCAGCAGGTCAATGAAAAAGGTCCTGGATGAATCTAGTGACAGATAACCATTGCATACAGATCATATAGATTATTAGAGCTAATAATTTCAGGTATTATCTGTCAAAAATATCATAAACAACATGAACACATTTTTTTACAATACAACCTCAGGCAGTTCACCACTCATCATAAACCTCCGCCTCCTAGTCACACATACATCATCCGTATACTTAGATTTCACTAATCTACTTGGTTAGATTTTGGAAACTTGGTCAATAGTCAATCTAAACCAAGAATTGAAGACAAAAATGTAAAACTGGATAATTCCGACAGAAAGTAGTTCAATGGTCAATAGAATCCCAAAGTACATAAAAAAATAAAAAAAAAAACGAAACAACAACAACAACAAGATACCCAATATATTCCCAAACAGGTTGGGGTCTGGGGTTCAGTTGTACGCATGTCTTACCCTTGTAATTATACAAGGAGGTTGTTTCCGTAGCGAACCAAGGTGCATTGCGTCGTTTGATATTTTATTTTTTTTTTTGAAGAAGCACTAGAAATTTATTAAGCCATTTTGATCTAGTTCATTATTTGCACTATGCCAGGAGAATTGTCAACAATGACTCTTCCAGCTCCATTTGCAATTGGACACTGCATAGTTGAACCATGTGTTCTTCTGATTGGATAAAAAAGTTCTGAAAGTTTACACACAAGTTAATCAAGCCTTAAACTATTTCTGCATTTTACCATCTCCCGGCAATTGGGCTGCGGATTCTAATATTCAACACGCTCTTCTAACATAACAGAGATTATGCTACTATTTCCGCTTTCACATAACAGTAAATCTAATAAACTGCAGATTTGGGGAAAAGTGAAGAACAGAACATTAAATGGTTCGTGCATCAATTTTCACAAAATCATCATATCAACTTCCAAAATTAATCCAATGACAACAAAGACGATGAAAAAAATGACGCAGTGCCGAATCACACTGATGGCCGATGGTCTGGGCAAAATTATTATCACGAATCTGAACAGCAAACGAGATAAACCTACCACTAATTGCTGCAACTTGGATCGCAAATAAATTCTTCTTATTTGTAAATTGAAACAGAAAATTGCAGAAATTATACAGTCAAGGTTACTCTAACCGAGTCGAACGAACAACGATTTCCACGGATACTAATTGTTACCTCAATTGCGAGACGAGCACTAGCAGCGTTGCGTAAACTGGTGTATATACATGTGCCTGTGTATGTATACTGTATGCACGATACTGTGTGTGTCTGTGTGTGTGTGAGAGAGAGGGAGAGAGAGAGAGAGAGAGAGAGAGAGAGAGAGAGAGAGCTTAGATTCGCATTGATTGAAAATTGCAGAATGGCAGAGGTTAAAAGGTACTATGCTTCGAGAAGGCGCTAAATTAATCTCATTTTCAAAAATAATAAAGGTCCCAACTTAGGCTATTTAAAATCTGATTTTCTCAAACGAAAACAAGGCAAAAAGAACTCGGCTACATAGATAGCCAAAGTTTATAAATTTTCAGAGCCAAATTGACAACAAGAAGAGAGTCCAACATCACCATGAATAACTCATAACCCAAGTATTTAATTCAACTCAATAAATTCCAACTTCATGAACCTTAAACATACTTTAAATCATTCAAAATAATTCTAACAAAATTAAGCAGGAAAAACGAAGTTCACCTCCTTCCGGAATCTACAAAATAAAGGCTGAAAGGAGGACGAGTAAGGCTCGCTCGGAACTCCGGAGACGTGGCTCGATTATTGCTCTCAACATCACGTGAACCGGCTGCTAATTCCGGTTTCATTACGCGTGGGCTGAACCTCTCAAAGTGCAGCTGCTAGCAGCTTCTTCTAGGCAGACTGCCGCTCGACGAAGGCCGCTGCTCGATTTTCAGATGGCTCGGCCACGCGCTCGGCAAAACTCGGACTCCCGGCGTTGAGCGTGCAATGGACTGAAGCGTCTGGATCGGTCGAGTGGCAGCTGCTGCTGCTCGTCTCCGTCAGCGAACAGGGGCTGGTTTCGACGATGTAAGATGAGAACGGCGACAGGCTGAGAGTGGTTTTCGTCGTGAACTGCCCCAACCACCATGGCTTCTTGGCGTAAGGTCCTCTTCTCCGGCAGGATCGGCAGCTCGCGATTGAACAAGGAAACGCAACTGCTTGCTTGACGTGGAGAACGGCTGAAGGAGAATGGCTGAAGCCGCTGTGCATGGAACTGCTCCTCGCGTGAACGGGCCGACCTCCGTGGGCTTCTCGGAGGAGGGTTCTGCGACGGATTCATGGCGATGATGGCAGTGGGTTGCGAGGGAGGGTTTTGTTACGATGCTTTTGCTGCTCTCTTAACTTCTGCTGCTAATCGGAAAGTAACGAAGAGAAGGTCTGGGACTTGGGCGAATTATTGCGTGAGGGCGGAGGGATTTTTGCGATCGAAAATCCGAGATGGGAAGAGATTTACGATCGGCATTTGGACGAAGAAAAATCTGCTGCTGTTAAAACTCTCGTCTGGCCAAGAGATTTATTTGATTCGTATCAAATAAAATTGGTACAGAAGATAATACAGCAGACTATTCTAATCCGAATTTTCTCAATTGAGAAAATTAACTCTAGTCAGGTTTCTTTCCCCAAAGACGATATATTTTTCCTTATTCCGACCATATAAATATATTCCCTGCGCTCACAGTGGGCAGTGCTCATTAGTTTGTTTTATATGAAAAACGTATTTTGAGAATATGTTTTTCAAAAAAAAATTTAATTGAAAAACGTATTCTAAAAATACGTTTTTCATATAAAACAAACTAGTGGGCACTGCTTACCGTGGGCAGGAGCGGGACTGTCCGACCATATATTCTTAATTCCATATTTAGCCTAATTAATTATCCATCTTTCATAAGCCAGGTTTATTTATTTATAACGCATATCAATTTCATCTCTGGCAATTTTCCTTCATCAACACCAACCTGCCTCAACTTTCTGTGATCATCGCACCCACGAAAATCTTCACTATTCATGGCAACTTTCTTTCAAACTCAAGTCCCACTTACTTCATCGACCCCCTCTTCTGCGGTGAAATATCTTCTTTTTCGCCCTCATCGTTAATCATACTAAAAAGCCGATGTTTCAGATCTATCAGAGGTCGGGCACAGAGATGGAATTTTTGATTACTCGAGAGGTGCGGTCGTCCTTGTCGTGTCTGCCGGTGGAGAAAATCTCAAGTGGATGTATGCAATCTTGTGTGATTTTTAATTAGATTTACTCAGCCATGGAGGTTGTGGCATTGAAGGTGAAGCCATCAATGGGCCAACGGGCCAATAGAGTCCAGGGCAAGAGGGATTACTAGACGAACATAGGTTGGTTAAACCATGAGTTAAAAAAGCGCTTGGTTGAGATGACTTGGGTCTCTTCTAGCTTGACCAGTGGTCTCGAGTTCGAGCCCTGAGAATGCAGCAGTGTTAAAACTCTTGAGGGAGAACTTTGCCGCCCTTGTGGTCCTACCCGGCTCGATTCCGGATTAGTCGGTTCCCCTGTGGATCTGGAAATCGGAAGGTCCCTGTACTAAAAAAAAATTGATGTTTATTGTTAGTTTTTTTTACAGTGTAATAATGATCTCTTTCTCGGTTTCATTATAGTTATGAAGTTAGTCGGTGATTGGCTCAATTGTTTGAAAATATTAGAGAAATGAAGTTTACCAAATCTAATGTAAAGCAAGGCTCCCGCAAGGTTGCTACATCTTCACACTTGACGGATCAATGGCGCTAAGAATGGCTCTGAGCAAGGGGCAAATCGAGAGCTTAATAATTTCTAGTTTATTTATGTTTTATGAATAATTTATTTTTTTGATGAACTTTATCTGCCAATGTCATGACTGATTCTAAGATCGACATTTTTTAGTTTAGTTGTAGTTAGTTAGTAGTTTGTTTTATATTTTGATAATTAATTTTCTAATGAAAAAATTTCATTGTTGGATAGAAAAATCAAAGGAAAACGACGAGCATGTTTGGATATGAAAATTTTTAGTTTTGTTGGATTTTTTTGTTTGGTTTGGTTAATTTTGAAAAATATAGTATGGTTAATTGTTAGTGGTATATTAAAATAATATTTAAAATAAAATAATTAAAATTTGATGTGATTGTTAGTTAAAATAATGTGAGTGGATGAATAGTGAATTAAAGTTGATGTGATGTGTATAAGTGATTGGTTGGTATTATTTTATTATATTGATAATATTCATGATAGTGGGGTTGAGTTAAAGTTGAGTTAGAAAAAGTGGTTGAGTTAAAATGTTGAATTTTTGTGAAATTTTTGGAATTGGGTTTGATGAAGAAGTTGAGGATGGAGACGACCATCTCTTGCATCTGACCAATATTTTTAGTAAGTATCTTTTTTCTTGTATGAAGTTTTCAATTTGGTTTATATTGAATTGTATAATGGTTTATTATTGGTTTGTTGATGATTTTATGAATTTTTCATTTTTGGTTTATATTGAGTTAAATTTGGTTTATATTGAGTTGTATAATGGTTTACTTTTAGTTTATTGATGATTTTATGAAGTTATCAATTTGGTTTTTATTGAGTTGTATAATGGTTTACTATTAGTTTATTGTTGATGATTTTATGATATAGAGCAATCCTTCGAGTTTTATTCTACATTTTTTCCATATTAGTTTTTTCTGGCAATTGCCTTTAATATTTCCGGTACATGCCCTTAGTATTTCGAATGAGTAGTTTTTGTTTCATGAGATTATTTTATAAAAATCAGTTAATTTCGTAAATGTATTTTATAAAAATTACGTAAATTGGCCTACTCATTTATAAATTGTCATCATGGTGTACTTACGCCAATTACTCTTAAATTATCAATATTGACACGGTATTCTACATTTATAGAGGGCATACATTAGAGCATCTCTAATGTTCTAATGTTGTTATAAATTTTTTTGACAAATGTCAAAAATTAAATAAATTGTGAACCATGCAACACAAATGTTGAGTTCACAACTATTAAATTAAAAAAAAAAAATCATCTCCAATGCACAATGTTGTCTAATTACAATTTTATCTACTTGCCAAATAATAAAATTTTAATATGAATTTTAATTAAATAATTAAATAATTTGAAAATGGTAATAATAATTCTCTCTCTTCTTCTCATTGACTAACTAGAGTGTGGAGTAGAATGTGGATGAACCACATTCTTCTCTACATTGTAGACATTAATTATGTCCACAACATCACAACATTTGTGATCACATTGTACATTGGAGAATAAAAATTTGTAATATTAATAAATGTGTTGATGTGGAATGTAATTTATCACTACAACATTGAACATTAGAGATGCTCTTATACACACAAACAAACTTGAGTTTAACTCTTAAAATATTACCATACTTTTTTTTTTTTTTTTTTTGCCTCTACTTAAACCGAAAATATATTTATGAACATGAGCTTAACAATTTCAGTTCAAATAGTAAAATATTGTTTCTATAATTTGCTTTGTTTAATACAAACAAAATGTTTTTTTTTTCGAATAAAAAGTGATGTATTTGTTTATTTATGTAAAAATTGAGAAGATAAATGGTCTTTTTAATCTGAACGGCATGTTTTAGTTCTTAAGAAAATTTATAATATATTAATCAATATATAAGTCCGCAATTTATGGGATCAGGTGAGAGAAAAAAGAGGTGTCATGATTTGAACTTCTTTCTATATCTCAAACACGTGTATTTAATTTGATTTCCGTGCCCGTATTTAGAACTAAGGGGGATGTATTCAATTAGGACTTTTAATGACTTTTTAAGACTTTTTTAATATGAATGACTTTTTTGGACTTCATACAATTTTTAGTGACTCTTGTATACTTTGTGAGATTGTTGGAGAATTTTTAAGGAGACTTTTTAAGACTTCCAATGTTAACAATTGGAGACTTTATAAGACTTTTATTTTATATGATTCTAAATATAATAATTAAATTTGTATGAAAATTCTCATAAAAATTAATATGCATAATAACTAAAGAGCCACTATAAATAAAGCCACGTCACTTAAGCATAAGTTATAGCAAAAAAAACCCCATTTTGTAATTGAAAAAATTAAAGAATGTATAAATTAATTTCTCAGACAAAATACCTCCCTTCTTCATGACTTTTTCGGAATTCATAGAACAAAAGCACAAACAAACTCAAAAAAAAAAAATATAGAAACGAAAAAGATAAAAGCAATATTAATTGCACCTGAAAATAAATCAAGCAATATATAATAATACAACTAATCTTCTTTCAGGTATTAATAAAATAAAATTATTAATAATAGAACAAAAAAAAAACTTTGAAATTTCCATTAGCAATAGCACATACAATATTCTGCTCAAAAATCATATGTGAATTAGCAAGCAAGATTTTTACCTTGAAAAGCTCTAGAGAGACAAGAGTACGAGAGCAAACGGGAATATTTTACATTGAAAATCCTAGAGAGTACACATCTTGTAACCCAAGAGAGACAAGAGTCTTCACGTTGTACAAAATCTCACAAGTTTGGTGGGGTTTTGAAAATTACTTTTTCTTTATACTTTTGGTAGAAAAGTCTCCAAAAGTCCTTTATTTTCAAAAGTCTCATAAAATCTTTCTAATTTGAATAACATGTAACTTTTAGAGACTCTTGGAAAGTTTTAATTGAATACATGTAAACTTTTTGAGAGTCTAAAAAAGTTTCAATTGAATACACCCAAATTTTAAAAGTCTTAAAAAGTCATAAAAAGTCCTAATTGAATACACCCCCTAAGTTTAATAGCAAGTCAGGATAAAAATAAGTTCAAATGATTCATAAGTATGTATCTTAAGTTTCAAATTTGGAATTCCAAATTTTGGTTCGTCTATATGGGAAACACAAAATTTAATTACGCTTATATGAACTTAAGCTGTCGAAATTTGAGCTTAAAAGGGCCGAAATGAACTGCTAACAATTGAGTCTACTTCGATCTTTGGAAAAAACCCTCTCTGCCCACTCTCTCTCTAAAAAAAAAAAAGAAAAAAAAAATTTGCCCCCCCCCCCTTCTCCGCCGGTGAGGTATTGCGACCTTTCACACTACCGGACTGAGGCACGACTGGTTCCATTCATTTCGCCCCCTCCAGAGCTCGACGGGAGACCCGGTCTGCAGCGGGTCTCACTGTTCCGTGTCAATGGCCGCGGAGAGGGGGCCGCTGCTACCTCTTTCTGGTTCCAGCAGTAGGGGTTGCCACTATGCCGGAGTCAGACTAGTGGTATGTCTCTGCGCCCGAAGGAAGGGCGTGGATGCCCGGCTCTGGTGTGAATTTCTCCGAGTTGGTCGCGGCCCGCCTGTTTGCCGAGTGGCTGGATTGCTAGTGCTCGTCCGGTGGTAGCCTTGGGTGGTCCTTCCTTGGGCCTTGATTTTGAGCCCTCCGGTGTGTTCGTGGTGATTCCTCATTTTTTCGTCGAAGTTGAAGTCTTACGGAGACCTGACTTGAAGCGAGAAGGGCCTCCTCGTCGGATCTAGCGGTTGTCCGCAGTTTTTGGGTTCGGGCTTTAGATTTGTGATTTTGTTGGTCCGTTAGCTGAGGTGTGGGGCCTGGGGGTCGGTTTGGTAGTCTTTTAGTTCGCTTGCTTGGATTTGGGTAGGTCTTATTTTATTTGTGTATTAGGTCTGAGTTGTATTTTGTTTCTTTGTTTGTTTCGTTTAGTGCAACTATGTCTGCTGTCAGTGCAGCTATGTCCGTTATCAGTGCAACTCTGTCTGCTTTCATCTCATTTATGGAGTTTGCGTTTTTGTTTTGTGGTTGTTCACCTTCTTGATGGAGTTTGTACCCCTTGTATATGATGACAAGAGGGTTGGTCCAGTCTTCTGGTTCCAGTGTATCATTTGACATTCGGGTGTACTTTCGAGTTTTTAAGTTACTAATATAATTGACGTTGAAAAAAAAAGAACTGCAAACAATTGACCTAGAAATAATTCTAAGGAGTTGAAAACAATTAAAATAGTCGAAATCGAAAACGAACTTAAAACGGCTTTGACGGCTACTAAAATAAGTAATCGAATAAAATCGAATAGTTAGGGAATACTCGATAATTCGGATAATTTAAATAGACCCGAACGGCTAAATAACTTATCTATAAATATATAATTTGGCAGAACATCATTTAATTTTATTCTAATGCATTTAATTATATTTTCCCTCTAATTTTTTCAGCATTTAATTATATTATTTTACTTCTCTCCAATGCATTTAATTATATTATTTCACTTCCCTCCTAAATATGTTACATATGTTATACTGTTTTTTTTCTGATTTTTAATTCTCTATGTTATCACACATAATCAATAATTACATGTATTTTTCACCTAAATTTTTCTATTATATTAAAACGATTGTCCTCTATTTTTCAATTAAATTACACCATCAAATCATGCACTTTATTTGAATTATTGGACATAAAACGTGTAAGCATTGATATATAATTATTTTAGTTGCAAATACTCAATAAATCAAATTACAAAATTTGATATTTAAATTGAAAAAAATATTAATCTCCAATCTACTCTTGCTATTGTACCTGCAAAATAACGGTAAAAAAATTAATTATTAAATATTAGCTATTATAACACAATATCATAACATCATTCTATAATTAAAATTAGCTATTATAACACAATATCATAAAATCATTCAAAATCTGCTATCAAACATATTTAAATTACAAAATTACATATTTAAATTGAAATAAATGTCAATCTTCAATCTGTTGTTGCTATTGTACCTGCAAAATAACAGTAAATAAATTAACAAAGGAAATATTGGCTATTATTAAGAAATGTCATACTATCACTTTAAATAACGATTATTATAAAATGTGATATCATTAAACAAAAGTAACAAATAACAATTTTTTTTTTTTTAAAAATACCCTAATTTGTAATATACATCACACTATCATAACATCATGCTATAATCATACAATTAATTTTATATACATGTGGTGAAAATATGAATTTTATTTTAATATTTTTATTTTTAATTCAGATGCATATTAAATGCATTCCATCGGATTTATTTTGTTGGGCCACAATGCCTACCAAACCCTACCAAATTCAGCGTACACAGTTTGAGGAGCCTATTTGCTACTCTTCTATATTCAGATACTCTTGGTCGTCCTGATTTTGTTTGGGAATCCTATTGGCCTTACCTCTCGGATGACATTCTATATAATCGACGTAAAATTTTACGTCACCCAGGTAATTGTTTCAGTTATTCTTATCTTCTCATGTTTGTTGTCTTATTAATTATTATCTTAACTTTTATTTTATTGTTGTCTTATCAGATTTGGTGATGAGCGACGATGAAGTAAAGAATCTCGCTTTGGCGAAGGTCGAAAAGATTTCGCGTAGGCGTGGGACGAGTTTACGTGAATATGGTACCATGCCTTTTCATAATATCAATCGTAACGAGGCATCCACTAACAGACTTGTGATGGACGAGTTGAATTACGATCGATGTGCATTGGATATTGAGAATCGTGAGTTGGTTGACAATATGACCGATGAGCAGTGCAATGTTTATGACTCTAAAATGGAGTCAGTTTCTCGCGACCACGGCCGCATATTCTTTGTTTATGGCTATGGCGGCACTGGTAAGACATATGTCTGGAGGGCGTTGTCCTTTGCTTTGAGGTCCAATGGTGAATTTTCTTTTGAACGTTGCATCGAGCGGTATCGCGTCGCTTTTGCTGCCCGGCGGACGCACTGCGCATTTTTTGGTTCAAAATCCCATTAAACCCAACGGAAGGGTTTACATGTGACATTAGCCAGCAAAGTCCTTTAGCGGAATTGATTATACGATTACGCTTGATCATTTGGGATGAATAAGTATTGCTTTCAGGCGGTTGACAATACCTTGCGAGCCATAATGCAAGTAGTGGATCCATCAAGGAAAAATCTCCCTTTTGGCGGCAAATCCGTAGTATTTGGTGGGGATTTTAGGCAGATACTTCATGTTGTTCCTAAAGGCAGTCGAAGTGACATAGTGAATGCCACGATCAATTCATCCAAGTTGTGGCAGAATTGTATCGTTCTGAGACTGACTCGAAATATGAGGCTTCGAAGCCTTGGTGCGGGTAATGAGTACGATGAGCTGAAGCATTTCTCGGAGTGGCTTGCAAGCATTGGCGACGGAACACTCGGTGGATCGAACGACGGATGTGCCGATATTGAGATTCCCGATGATATTGTTTTGAAATCACAAGGGGATCCTATTGCTACTATTGTTGAGAGTACCTACCCAATGTTCAAGAGTTCAGGCGACGATCTTAGCTATTTGAAGGACAGAGCTATACTCGCTCCCACACTTGACGTGGTTGAGTCTGTTAACGAGTATATGAGCTCATTGAACTCATCCGAGGCGAAAACTTATTTGAGTTCGGACACCGAATGCAAGTCAGATGTTGGATATGACTCTCTTCAAGATCTTCATACGCCTGAATTTCTGAATGGGATTAAGTGCTCGGGACTTCCCAATCATAAATTGCACTTGAAGGTTGGCACTCCAGTGATGCTATTGAGGAACATTGATCATTCAATGGGGTTGTGCAACGGTACGCGTTTGGTTATTACTAAGCTAAGCAACCATGTTCTCGAGTGCAAAATTTTAACAGGTGCTAGAGCTGGTGATAATGTTCTTATTTCAAGGCTCACGATCATTCCTTCGAATTTGAGGGTACCGTTCAAGTTTCAGCACCGATAGTTTCCTATCATGGTCTTATCCGTTTTTGATCCTTCTGACCCTGTTCTTGATCCAATGTGGAGACAAGGTATGTTCGTTATACCCTTCATGACTCGTTTAGGAATAACGAATTCGTGGAAAGGTTGGAGTATTACAGGAGGGACTGGCTATGACGATCAACAAGAGTCAAGGCCAGTCTCTCTCACACGTCGCTTTAATCTTGAAGAACCTTGTTTTTAGTCATGGACAATTGTATGTGGCTCTTTCGAGAGTCACAAATCGGAAGAGTTTGAAGATAATGATATGTGGTGATGGTGATTTCGACGATAGGAAAACTTTGAATGTTGTATACAAAGAAGTATTTAATAATATTTAGAATTATTTTCTTAATTCATTTTTTTTTAATTAATCATGATTTTGTATTTTTTTTCAAATTGTTAACTCTTCTAAGTATTCCCTCTATGTAAATTAAGTATTCTCATCCGTGCAAATCCACGGATTGATTACTAGTTTCTTACTCAAATGATTAAATAGACATTAATGTCTAATTAATCCGAAGCACTTGACGAGCTTAGAATAAAATGCAACTACCTGCATAAATAAATATATAAACGATATGTCTTTATAGCGCTACACTCCTCATCATGCTTTCTATTCCATTCTTTGGGATAAAACTGAAAGAAAGTAGTGCCTGTTTTTTTAATGCTAAACAAGTTGTGAAGGCCAAAATAAAGATATACAAAAATAAAGGGCAAAAAAAAAAAAATGTAAAACAAGGTACCGAAATCAAACAGGCGATCTAATTCCGACAACAATTTCTGAGACATGAGCAGCTAACAGCTTTGCCTGTTTGTTCGAAAATCGAGTATCCAGATCGGCCAACAATCGCATAATATATTTCATCAACCAGAAAATTTAGTAGTTTTGCCTCAAAACGAGTGCAAAAGCTTTTTGTTACAGTTTCACTACAAAATATACCACACAAAAAGATCTAACTTAACCTACTGAAAATAAATGTTTAAGCGAATGATATAACACCACCTCCAAAGAGAGTATTTTTTTCACCAAAATTAGGCAAAGCCAAACAAATGATTTAGTTATAAGGAGAATTTCTAAGTAGGGAAGCGCCACCATTTTACCTAAATTTGCAAATGGCATCGTTGAACCCTCAGCCTTTTGCTTACATTTGTATCGATTTTTAGAAAGTTGTACAAGCCAATTATATTTTAAAACATACTCACGTTTGTTATCTTATCTTCACATTTTGAATCTATTTTCTAAAATCCAGAAATGCATTAAACAAAATAATAAATTCAATTTTGAAACAAATATTTATGTGTATAAAGAGATACAATAGAGATCCTTCACCATCGGAAACAACCAAACTATGTACCATAACCCAGTCAAAATGAAGTCAACAATATAAACATCAGAAAAATAACCTCCACTTAGCATCATAAGCCATTTTCAATCCAAGCACGAAACTTTATCATCGTCCTGATATACTCAAGACAATAACTTATGAGAGTTAATATTTCATGCAATATAGATGCACAAAAAGGAATCATTGAGTTTATTGTGAGAAACATAAAAAGCACCAAAGTACACATGGCACCGTTACAAATTGAAATATTTATAGAGAACATGACTTGTCCCACAAGAAACAGAGAAGAAGAAGAAGAAGAAGAGGAAGAAGAACAAAAAAAAATCACTCTCGATTTTGATCTTCCTCTTGTCACGATTCATTCTTCTATGTTGCACCACAACCAACAAAAACTCAATGTAACTGAAACTTAGAATTACCTCCTACTTACACACTAATATTTTCAAGATTAATTTCATGAATTGACTGATATTGTCAGGACCAATATCCAAGCCCATTCAGCCATCGGGAACCGCGGATGATGGAACAACCTACAAAAGAAAAGGGAAATAAAAGAGAATTTTCAACACTCCTCTTCAGTGCAAAAACATAACTATTCTACCCGACAACAGATATGGTTCCATAGCAGCTCCTACATTCAACTATCGAAAAATTTGAAAAGGATTTCAGAGTAACACGACAGCTAAATAAAAGTTGCACACCTTTCTATTAGCAACAGCTCCCCGTCCCAGGCGCCATCCAGGCAATGTCGGTCTCATAAGCTGGAGATGGCGATCAAAATTGGGTCGCTAGAGTTTTTCTGGACGTTGTCGTTTTCGGGATCCGACCCTGAGCTCGCAGACGGCGATACGGCGACCATAGATCTCCTGGGGACCGGATTGGATCGTGTGGTAGCTGCGGCAAGTTGGTATCACTGCCGATAATTTGAGTGCGGGGTGAAATTGGGGTCATAGAGAAGAGATGAAAAAGAAATAAAAATTGGGAAGAAAATCAATCCCGTACCTCGCGTGAAGAAGATAAAAAGCTGCTAATATTGAAAAAGCTTCCGCGCATAGAACAACTGTCAAAAAGAATTGACGATAATAGCCTTCAGTCGCGACCCGAATTACATATTCCTACACGAGCACAGGTTGAGTTATTTTGCCTTGTGCCTTCGGTCGGACATGGAGAGGCTGAATTCCAAGCAATCCATCCTTGCCGCCAAGTGGTGCCCTGCCACGACTCCTCGTACAACCTCGTCACTCTACTTTATGAGCTCATTGTTGAGAAAGTCATGTCGATATCCCGAATACGAATTAGTCGAGGAGGCCCACTACGCGTATGGTGTTCATGATTGTTTACATAATGCCCTCCAACATTCGGAAATCTACATAGCGCGAAATAGTGGGGTACTACTCTCCTTTACATGTATCCTCTGTCGCCATGAAAATGTACAAGCAAGTGTTTCACGAGCACGATGAGCAGAGATTTGGGAAGTACCTCGAATATCGACAAGGGTGAGGTCAAGATTGCTACCGAAGATTTGCTTTCGCAAGAGATAGTCGAGTACTTGAATACGGTGACAAAGGCCAAATGGCAGAGCTTCAGTGGAGGACCTGGCCAAGAAGAGGAACATGATCAACTGTCTAGCGATTTGCGATGTTTCGGGAAGTATGAGTAGTGTCCCGATAGAGGTTTCGGTGGCTCTCGTGGGTTTGATTTCGAAGCTTAGCGAGGAATGGAAGGGGAAGCTCACATTTAGCGCAAACCCAAATATTTAAGATATCGCCGGTCGAGTTTGGCGGAGAAGACTGAGTGTGTGAGGAGAGTGGAGTGGGGTATGAACACTAACTTCCAAAAGGTGTTTGGTTTGCTTCTTGAAGTTGCCGGTTCCATGTTGCTAAACACCAACCATTTGTTTTGGCTTTGAGCTTTCTGGCCGCGGCAAATTCAACAAACAAATCAAACACCTTTTGGAAATCAGTGTTTATACTCCACTTTATTCTCCTCAAACTCAGTCTTCTCCGCCAAACTCGACCCACGACATCTTGAATCTTGGTGTTCGCGTTGATGAGCTTCCCCTTTCACGACACCTCAAGCTCTGAAACCAAACTCTCGAGAGCCACCAAAACCTACATCAAGACACCTCTCATACTCTAGTAACATCACAAATAGCTAGGCAATTGCTCAGTTCCCCTTCCCAAATCATCCACCATTCACCTCCATTCACCTCCACTGAAGCTCTGCCACCTGGCCGTTGTACCGGCGACTATCTCGTGCTAAATCAATGCTAAGGCAAAAATCTTTGTCTCACCCTTGTCGACCTCCTCGAGGTACTCCTCGAATCTCCGTGCTCGAGAAACACATGCTTGTACATTTTCATGGCAACAGAAGATACCCCGATGCAAAGAAGAGTACCCTACTATTTCCCTACTCATGTAGATTTTCGGCAACTCGAAGGACAAGAACTTGCTTACGTAAATGGTTACAAACACGACACGTGTAGTGGGCCTCCTCAACTAATTCGAATTCGGGATATTCAGAACCCGGGAAGACCTTGTCAATGGGCTCACAAAACAGAGTGACCGGGTTGTACTGAGAAGTCGGAGGGGCACCGCTGGCGGCAAGACTGATTATGTTTGATTGGCCAGAATTCAGCTTCTCCTCCAAGTCCGATCAAAGTCACAGCGGACATGGAAAAGTATTTCGACACGCGCTCATGGAGGAATTTGTAATTCGGGTCGCGGTTGAATTTCTTAATGCCTTCTCACGCTCGAGCCACTTATCCTCGTTGCGTAATTTCGGCTGGTTCAAGCTCTCGTTTGAGTCACTCGACGATCTTGTCCTCATCCGGTCGTTGGTCTTTTTCTCATGCCGCCGTTGAGTGGGGACATCCTTTTGGGATTCTTGGCCTTCCATCGTTCGACAAGCTTGCGGTCCCGGGCATGAGCCGCTCAATTTCCAACTCCGGTAAGCAGCCTTTTCCTTTCCTGTGTACGGGCGTCGGGACGAGGCGGAAAAAATTAACAATAATAGTAAATAAATAAATTTCATATTATTATTGAATAGAATATTGTGCAGAAAATAATTTTATATTGTCTTAAATAACTATACAATATTTAAATAAATAATATTTTTTGTATTACACCCTTTGCATCGCATGGGTATCAACACTAGTTATATTTTAAGCACAAGGTTACGTGTTTTTTAATTTTTGGTTTAATTTATCATATAACTAATGCCTACATAATACTTTTTTTTTTTTTTTTTTTTTTAATGCAGACTATGTCACAAATATATGTATGTGAATAACATTTAAACTATGAAGAACACATGTGGGAAAAGCATAGACAACAGAGTTGTTCATAACATCTTCAGAAAAATGTGCAAGGCATGAAAACCACAAGTCCACAGAGGTAACACATTCTTTCATTTTTCAGGATATATACTTATATGAGTGAGGCTCCCCTACCCACGGTGAGCACATGTTAGTATGTCCACCGTTTATGTGGCATGCACACATTGGTCATATATTTTTTTGAACATATTAACATCACCAATGTATGCATGTCACGTAAACGGGGGGCATATTAACATGTGCCCACCGTGGGTAAGGGAGCATTACTCATACTTATATTACTAATAAAATTAAGATTTTTTATTTACCTGTACCACTATACATCCAATTTTGTTGTAATTTTGTGATCTCGTAGAATATCATCGGTTTTCATCATCCTCGAACATTGAATTCAGAAAATAAATGTTAGAAATATGTTTGAAAATAGATTGTTTATCGAATTTTGTTTGAAAAAATAATTTTTCTACATCAATTGAATATTTAACTTTTAGTATATTATTAAAATATATGGTTAAGTTATGTAGACCATCAATGGCCAGCTGCATCTTCATGTTATGCTTTTCATTTACTAATTTTTCTTTATTTCATGAGCTCCTTTTACGAACAATTGTTAATTAGAGGTATAAAAGATTATATTTAAAAATAAAAAAATAACAAATCATATATAATAGTAGTATAGACAAAAAACTGAATAAATAAAGTTTAAAGTAGTATAGACAACTCAACTGTTGGTCCTGATGGTGCTGTCACTTTGAATTTTGCCTATACTAGATACAAACAGATGCTCCTGCAAATATTAGTCATTTATAATTAATGTATGAATCTTTGCTTTACTGACAAAAAATATAAACAAAAGAAAAAAACAAAGAGACTTTTTTATAAGGGTTCTTGAATTAACAAAGTAAATCATTTTCTTGAATTAGATCGGATAGTTATCTCCATTTTTAGGAACCTGGTTGGCTTTTCCAATCTTCAGTTGTTCTCCAATCCTCAGCAATATTAATCCAAGAAAAAAAAAAAGAAAAACTATTATTATACAATAAAAGTTCAATATATACAAATATTATGAAAATTTATTATCCGTTCAATATATACAAACATTATTTTTAGTCCTTAGTTTAGTGTCTGCATCCGTTCAATATATACAAACATTACAATAAATTCCTTCATATATTGATGTTTTTAACCCAAAGAGCTACAAGAGTCCCTTAGTTTAGTGTCTGCATCCGAGACTTTATATGAAGCTATAAATTCCTTTCCCAAAAATATACAGTGGTTGTCCAGCCACCACTGAACAATTTTCTAAACACATGGACCATGGTAATGGAACACTGAAAAAACAGAAAAATCAAATCCCAAAGTGGAGAAAACGTATATAATTGTTTCACCTATATGTAATGGAATCCTATTCGCCATCACATACTTAATTCGTTTTCTATTTTCACCAGATGAGTTAGACCTCTGGTCCACTCTTGATGCTACAACCATATTCATGAAAATTATATTCATTTAATATTTCTTCCCAAACAAGAAAAAGTTCAGCCTTTCTACTGTTAATCTCGGTCATTGTAGGCAATACCTTTGATGATCTTTACGAAATAGCAGTAGTTAAATCTGTACAACAAACTTTGTGTATCATGTATCATTCTTATGAAAAAAAATCCACAACATACTTCACACTTAAATATACAATATTAAGAAAAGTCTCATGGTCACTGTCCGAATACAAGATACTGTAAATTCAAGGTGCAAACAATCAACTTGGGTTAATATATTAGTTAATTTCACCACTTACACGGACCAATTGGAAATCTACAATTTTGGACTTATATAAAAATCTAGTACTAATTAAGTACGTAACCCAAGTCTCGGGAAGCTTTACAATCTACCAGAAGCAACAGATAAGCACCAAAAAGAATCTACCAGATTCAAAAGCCCCAAACAATGACATATTTTCTCCCACAATCACAACTCAAATATGCTATTGCACACTACGAAACAAGTTTCATGCACCATCACTACATCCAAACAATCAAGCATCAACCTAACAAGAAAGCAATATATTGACTGAGCACATGGAACAAGTTTATGACAGATAAGAATATGGGATAAAACAAGTATACATAGGTATGTTATAGAAAATCAATAAGAAGAGGAAAATAAAGAACCTTTGTAGTAGAATAAACAACTAAAGTTTGAAGCACTTCACAGAACTCAAGAACACAAGAAAAAGACACAAACAATCAACTCAATGGAGAAACCAAGCAGAGTCTACCTGAGCAATCAACTATTCACAACTTTATTTCTTCGAATAAAGCTCCAAAATCATGTTTGATGTTTGTTGTGTATTAGCTAAATATATTTTAAACATGCTCTAGACAAGGCCTACATGAAACCAGTTCAAACAAATATGTATTTCACACATAAACTTGTGTAGCTACATAAGGTGAGATTTGAGTTTTTTACCTTAAGCAAGATCGAAACGAGGTGTGATAATTTAGACGACCCCAAATTTGAGTTCACATGGAACGAGTTCTGAAGGGTTCGTGCGAAGAGCTTCCAGTCCACAGCTTCGGAAACAAATTGCCAAACTGTTTTCAGTACTCATAAATCTAAAAATTTATACTTTTATATTATAATCATTTGATCAATGTGTCTATCTGCCTGAGATGAGAGCCATACTTTCTGAGCAGCAGCAGTGGCTATAGATACTCCACAAAAATCACCCCTAACCTCGCCACTTTCTGCATTCACTAGATGATATCTTTAAAACGAAAAATCTCATTGCAGAACATAAATTAACGGAGCAGAAAATATGAAATACCTAATACTTTGGCAAAGCCAAGAGCCAGCCCAATGAAAGTGTATGCAAAGGGCATGATAGCTGCAAATATGGAGAGCCACTGCAAATTGTGTAGGTCAGGTATCTGAGAGAATACAACCTGAACTTCCTCAAACAACAACATGAAAAAACTGCCATAAACATATTTAATTGAACTGTCAAGCCTAAAATTCAAAACGTATAAAATTAAAAAATGTAACGACTAATGCATTTAACATATATTTGGTATGCTAAGGACTTTTAAATATATCGTGATGTGGAACTACAAATAGAACAATCTTCGGAAAATATTTTCTAATAATAAAACAGTGCAACCAAATAACTAAATCACGCAAGAAAAACTAAGGAAAAATGAATTATAGGGCGAACACATTGAATATTGGTGTTACACCATTACAATAAAAAATAAAATATCATAATTGCAATATTCCAGTACTGCTTAAGCAATGAAATGACAACAATATTAACCAAAAATGTTGTTATACAATCTCCTATCTACTCAAGCAAATATGACAAATACAATATTACATGTCGTGTTTAGCTAACCTGGTAGCATAAACCAACTCCATGTCCAAAAACCACTAAGAATCTGTTGTTGCAAACACTTATATGACTGTTATGACTGGTCATGATTAGCAACAGTTAATATCCACTTTCGAAATATATATGATGAAACTGTTAAAAAAGTTAAAAATGAAGGGAAAAGAAAGAAAATAATCAATTTGCCTAAAAAAAACAGTGCCAGTCACACAATTGCTTATCTAGAACTCATAGAAATGCACAGAAAATCTAAAAGCAGGCCCGGATAAATCAGATCAGAGCCAAGCCAGTACACGATAGCAGAAGCACAAGGTCTGTAAATGTTAGAACAGTCTATAGGCGTGCCTTCGGCACAAGCTCATCACCATCATGATTATTGTTATTATTATTGATATTATTGCCATTATCAACAAGGATTCATTTTGTTTGCATATCACATTAGCGCATATTCCCAGTTTCTGCATGATAACGTCATCTGTGATCACTTTGCACCACCATAGAGAAAAGAGGTCCCCACTGGCCCTACTTATGAATATCAATCCCTACCATTTCAAAAAGAACTGCTCCAATGAAATATGCACTATTGCTTTTCATGCCTCCACAAAAACCACAACTTACTACTTATCCACTGCATATCTATCAATTAATCTCATCCAATCACCATAAACATTCTCAAACCATCGCAGGCCGACAAAGGTAGTTCAATTTGTGTTTACAAATGAAGACTCGTTGACTTTGAAAGGCGACAAATTTTTATGCTGTAGATATTAGATAATAACCATCAGCTAAAAAGAAATATTAATAAAAAGATGAGTATGAGCAATGTAAGCCATGACATTTGCAATTGGTGTTCAATGTCTAAGATTCAAGTTTGTCAACATCAACAGTGGATCCATAACAAGGGAAAAGACGATTCATGTCATTTCAGTACAATACTTTCCTCAAGTATTTGAACAAAGAAGGATCTATGCGAAAGATCAAAGACGTGATTGAAACAGTATTGTGTCAAGGCATGCTTCCAAAATAAAATGCACCAGAAAGACACGAAAACATAGCCCTCAGGCTGAAAGCACCTCAGAAGCCTGTGGGAATTTAAAATTTGTTTTACATCATTATAGAAATCCAATACACTGCTGAGGCGGTCAAAACTGACTTTGATTTGCATCAGTAGCCGAATTCTTTCAGTGCCAATCAGCAACATTAAACATACCACCTTGATATTCTCACGATGTCATATAATTTAAGTCAAACGACAAACACCTCGCCTTGATCATTATTGTTATAATAATTGGTCAGAAAGTTATGCTCATTGACAAAATAACCCTAAACACATGACTTTAACGTAATCATCGAGTAAAAAAATACTAAAAAATTAACAGAAATAGGATTGAAGCACATATTATGAAAATATAATATACTAACAGCCTTGAAAATAAACAAAGATAAATGTTACTCCCTAAATTTTTGTTGGCCACCAAAAGTTTAAGCAAACAGTTCACTAAAGCTGAAAGAATACGCAACTTTACAGCTTGAGTAACTCTTTTGGAGCTGCTGAAAACAAACCTATCTTCATAGATATTCACCTACATATTAAGGAAGCACATTGTTAAAATGATATGTAAGGATAAAAGGCAGACTTTCTTTGCTTTATGTATGTCTGTTTATATTTCTTGTGACCATTGAAAATATAACAAACAAAATACCCAACAGGAAAAAGGATAATCTAAGCATGTAACACAAAATAAAATATATGACCACATGATACATAGCTGCTGAAATACATCAAATCAACAATATTCTAGATGAGTACATACGGCTACAATTCACCCAAACAAAATATACTTGGACAATAGGTTGCAACCATAATATTATCGACATTTTAATGTAATGATTAAGAAGATAATTCACAAAAGTAGTCAATAATGATGTGCTGACCGTAATTAAAAAAATAAATCTAAAACATAGCTATGGAAAACTCCCTGGAACCCCATTGAAATCCAACTAAAGAGTGGGCATGGGTTGAGTAAACTGAACCAGCACTCCTCATTCCTTGCAAACTTGGGAAATCTCTGCAAGGTTGGATGCCTGCGCAAAAAAAAATGAAGCCTGAATTTGATATTCATCTTGCAACATTCGCATGAATCAGAGCCTCCCAACCGAAAAATTAGCAAACCAAATTCATCAACCTGCAAAAATCTGTAACCCTGAACAAATAAAAAAAATCTAAAACGAACTAGGCAAGGCAGTGAATAAACTAGAATAAGTGAACCTTCTCAAGCATGGATTGAATGGAAATCAAACTTCCGATTTTCAGATCAAGAAATTCCACCTCCAAGAAACTTTCAACTCCATCTCCACCTCCCACAGCGAAAACTGTCTCGTACAAAGAAGCTCCTGCCACCCCTCTCTTTTTCTTATTTAATGAAGGTCGCTTGACCCATTGGTTAGTCAATGGATTGTACGACAACTACAACCAGCAGGATAACCAATTAGAATCACCAAAATGATATAAATCCTCTAAATACTATGTGCATATAAGGCATTAGAAACATGAGTGATGGAAGTTATACTTGTGTTCTACCATACACCTTCATAAGTGCCACAAAATGAAAAGACCACATTCAGTTTGGTTACAGCAGCAGATGACCGTGGAAGGTCATTCGACAAAGTGGGACCACACTATCCTGAAAGGATCAAATTATTACAATCACTACCAACCGAAGTCAGAATTAGATTGGAATCCTACACACAATAAGGCATTAAATATACGTCATGAATTCCAACTTTGTTTTAACTGGTCAAACTTCAAGCTCTCGATTTCTTGTTTCATCTTCATTGTAGATGATAATAAAATATAATTCAAAAGTTGAGAGAGAGAAAAGTGCCAAAAGTGATTAAAATACTAGCCAAGCCTCAACTTGACAGAGGGGTTTCAAACATACCTTGACGATCAAAACCTCAAAATATGACAATGGTGCACCTGTAAGCATTACTCCTGACAAAGAATTGTGAGTCTCCACAAAGGCCCTATCGGTTGAATCAGACTTAAATGTACGCTCCTCGGGTCAGCCCTCACTGCATCTACCTCGTAAAATTGCACAAATGGGTCAGTGTGGAAATGGGAATGTGAGTTGGGATTTTCGCATATAATACTATTACCATAGTACTATAGTAGCATTCCTGAACAAAAATTTTAGCCACCCATATATTCTTCTTTCCTGCCAAATAATAAAACTAAATGCTCCCATAGAATGTGTATTCCGACTGTATCAATGGCTTAACAGAATCAAAAACTAATTCACGATCACCCGAAAAGAAAAAATGTGCTACTGTATTTCTAACTATACCCATTTCACCAGTACTAATTTGTGATAAAATCAGGAAAAACACATGAAGATTACCTAAATAAGATCTGACAGCTTCGGCGTAGGACCTATTTATAATGTGGCTTGCTTCAGGGTCGGGATATCAGTAACAATTGCATTGAAGATTCGAAGAAATAATAGTGATTACTCCAAGCTGCACCATACAAAGCGGGCCCGCGATCCAGCGGAGCTAAGCCACACTCCATGCTAGTGAAAGCATACCCGACCTTATCACCCCTGTGATTATATGGGCAATTGCTATCCACACAACCCCTTCACATTTACAGGCATAAAACGTCAAAAGCATCAATCTGTTTGGATGAAATAAAAAAA
>CACSLK010004199.1:890719-902190 GCA_902706635.1 Striga hermonthica
AAAAAAAAAAAACAAACTCACTGGTCTTCCAAATTGAAATCAATAATAATTCATTCATGATAACCTAAAATAATGGGGGCACTCTTTTTTACTGCATTATTCAAGAAATGTCAGCCAGACGCATTGGATTATTGATGACGAGCAAATGGGTGAAGCATTTCTTGAGCTTAAAGCAAATTCTTCAATCTTTTTATCACTTTTTCTAATTTATGGTAATAATACTAATTTTGCGCAATCCTTTTGCATAAAATATTTGGCGCCAATATCCTTCTCATTTGTCAGAGTGATAGTTACAAGTTTCATAAGTTCCATGTTGCTGGCCTAGAAGATATTGATGTATAATCTTTTGATTTTTTAGCATCCTTTTTAGAGATCAAACTATTAACCCATCATCTTTTTATCTTATGTATATTCTAAATATGTTTCTTCAGGTTCGGATGCTCGGTTCCAGATGGCCCTTTCTGGTTGAGATTCAGAATGCACGTCAATTTTTTCTTATGTAATAATAAAGGACATTCAAATGAAAATAAATAGCCTTGAGACTCAATTTGTGAATCTTCGAATATTTTGATTATGCAGTGACTTTTATCTTCTAAACGATTTGTTATAGCATATGTGTTGCTTGGACTTCTAGGTGAGAGTAAATAATCTCAAGTTTTTAGGAAACCATGGTTGGGCATTAATTCGTGAAAGAAAAGCAGAGAAGCAGGCAATGATTACATGTCTATTATATATTTACACTAGGATTCCCCAAAATCGGTCGATTTACACTAAGATTCCCAAAATTTTCTCATGTTTAAAATGAAGTCCCGAAATATTGGACTTTGAAGGAGATGTAAAGAGATTGAAATAAATTCACTTCACTGAACTTCAGGTGGTTGAGGATCTCCTGCCGAAGGCGGCCACCAGGCGACGTCGGACCACAAAACTGACTGCGATGCGAAATCGAGAAGATCGACCCCAGGGTGACGGAGAGTTGTTGGAGGGAGGCGGGGAGTTTTCAGGTGAGAAATTGAAGAAAATCAAAAGTTTGAAGTAATTTAACGTTCGATTTCTCAGGTTTTTCATTTGATTTCACCATTAAAGCATTTGGAGTTCTGTATGCATTCAACCTCGCAGTTTAGAATTCGGCGATATGTTTGTAATTTTTCCTCATATTCAGCAAAAAAAAAGTTTGTTCAGGAGATCCACAGTTTCTTGTTTTTGTTTTTGTTTTCCAGATAGGGAGAAAACAATAGTGCCACTGGCCAAATGGGCGGGGACAAATGTAAGGCCACCTGCTACCACCACAATCCCGGTCACACCGCTGTGAGACAACTAGCCCCCGCTTTTGTGTGTGTGTTTGGGGGGAAGGTTTCTTTGTTAGTGTTTCTACTATCACCTTGACTGTGTCGAAAGTTGAGATATACTTTTTTTATATTTAAATGTTGGAAAGAGGGTTAAAAGATGGTGGATAGCAGCATAGGGGTTTCTATTTCTTGCTTTACAGAGTGCTCAAACATGGGATTGTATTTACTTTACTTTTGGGATTTTTTTTTTTAAGTTAAAAAAGGTAAATCCTTTCTTATGTGTAACTGCAGGCCATGCTCTTGTGGTTTTGCATAAACCCACTTGCCCATGTTTCTGTTTTATAACTTGTGACTGTCTTCTTCAATGGGTTGGGGGTGTAAATTCATGTAACAGACATATCTTGAAGGTTGTATTTGAAATTTCAGAAATTTAGTGGACTATATATTCATTTGTAATTAAAAGAAGTCCTTAGGGTTAAGTCTTGCTTGCAATCTCTTTTTTTTTCTCATTTGTTGGACGTTCCTTATCTTTTGTGGGTTTTGTCCATGATTCTTCATTGGCTTCTTCTCTTTCATAAGCAAATCATTATTACCTTAATTCCTCTTTCATATTATTCAATCGATCTTTAAATCGAGTTCTATGCATATAACTCTTGTTCTTGACGCCCGGTGCTATGGAGCTCGACGAGCTATTCGCCTTCGTTGTCGTCACTTACCAGGCACTGGTGAAGTTTCTTATCAGTACTGACATGGATGTTCCAGCGCTGCCTAGGTATTTTTGTGATCCGAAATGTATGTCTGTTGTATTATTTTGATACTAAACGTTTTCTGTTTTTCCATTCAGTGATTGAAGAGGTGTCAGCAGCGGTCGGATGCTTCAGTAAGCAAGGCATGGAGGACATTATTCCTAACTTGTAATGCATATTTACTTCAATATTCTTTACTTTGTGGTCCTCCATGCCATACGCAGCTTTTTGTTTGTCCGCAAGAATGTGAGGGTTTTTTTTGCAGTGTGCCTTAATTTCATCTGTATTTTATAGTTTTGGTTTGCTCTGTGGTGGCTTCTTCGTGTGTACGTCTTTATTTCCTTTTAATTTGAACTGATTATGCGCGGCTGATTGTGCGTTGTGGTTGGTTTGTTCTATTTGTTTTATCTTTTCAGTTCTTGCATTACGATACTTTGTGCGTTTTATATATTTGTTGAGCTACAAAAGCACTTGTCTTCTCAGGACATTATTTTTGCCGTCCTCTGCAGAGCAAAACAAAAGGATGAGGCATTTCTATGCAGCAAGGCAGTGTTACAGCGATCGAGGACGACAATGGTAGTTTGTTTTTTTATGAAAAGCTGCGTGAACCAGCGGTTTACCAATTTCTCGGAAGTAGATGAACTATTGAAACTTGCTGCTGCTTGAGAACTGGTAGGTTTTATTTACTCATTTTGATATATGCAAAGGTTTATAATGCTTTATATTGTGATTCTTATGGAATATCATGGCACTGTTGCTCTTCATGTATGGATGAAGTTGATAAAAGAAAAAAAAAAAAAACAAAAATTTAAAGACAAAATGTCAACTGACAAAGTGATATGCTTTTCACCTGTTATTGTCTGACCTTTCGGCATCCTTCAACAAACTGTCTATATTACTCCACGATTTCTAGGAAAAGCCGAAGATGAGGGAATGGATTGTGCGGATCTTGAAGATGGGGGAGGAAGATGAGTTGACCGATCAGCATCAAAATCGCATGCTCAAATTAGTAATTTGCAGAATCAAAATAGGTTGTTATTAGTCCTCGTATATTTCACTACTTTAAAGTTAATTGGTCCAATTTTTTCATTTATTTACTTGTGATGCTACTTAGACAGAACATGCTTGGTGAGGCTTTAGGAGGTTCATCTATTGGGGAACTGACGAATTTGGAGAGAAGGTTAGGAAGAGGAATTAGCCGACTCTGGTCTAAGATGGTACATGAAAACCAGCTAGCTAGCTTATTTCGTTCATGTTAGCACACTCTTTGATTTTCATTATGTACTCATGATATTTTGCTTATTGACATAATTTTTTGTTTGTATCCAAAATTGAGTACATGCAATAAAGGGTAAGTTACCATGAACACCCAAGTCCAATATTCCAATTGGATTGTAATAATGTGTTACATAGAAAACAAGTTGCACGAAAACTGCACATTCGATTTTTCCAAAACAAACATAACGTGGAATTGGTTGTTAGAGTTCTATTGTTTTTATTCTTTCAGAAAGACTATTGAGTCTCCATGTGCGACCAGTTTATGTAGATTCTTAGCTACCTGATTATGTTTTATGTGGAAAACATTAGCAACGAGAGATTGATTTACACCATAGTAATCAGTACCTTCGAGTTTATTTAATTATAATCTATTGTTTCGAAACAAAAAAAAAAAATATCAGTAACTTCGAGCAAAGGAAAGTACACGTGAGACAATTTTGCATGTCACTTGTTCAATTACGTATGATTTTCCCTAAGTAGAGCTCGCAAACATGAAAAAGTCGGTAAATAATATTTTCAAGCTTCAAGTCATAAATGTGTGTTTTGTTTGGTATAGATGGAATTAAGCATGATTCTTTGCTAAATTGAAAACATTATCAGAGTTATTTTCTTGATATGTCCCCCTTTTTTTTCCCCATTTGATATGTAACTTTCGATATGCAGCATATTTTTACATTTTGTATCTTCTTGATGATGTTCTTAAACTTGACTTTACATATGTAGGGCTATCACGTTCGGCGAAAATTAGCCCCTTTTGAGTTATTGGAAGTGGCATTGCAGTTGGAAACTGTACAGAGATCCAATTCAGTCATTGGCGAATGTTGTATAATTTGGGTCCAATGTTTCAATTGAGGGGTGCTTTATTTGGGATAAGGTTTAACTATTATTTTTCTTGATGGGTTGGAAATTCAACCTGTGGTTATCGATATGTTGGAAACCATTATGTGATTTGTATTTAATTTTTTTGTTAGAGTAATAGAAATTCCAAAATAATTTTGTTTAGTCATATCCCTTGAAATTTATAAATTTGACTACAACGCTTGGCATGATCAGAGTATTGTAGTTCTTTTATCTCTTGAACCGGGAAAAGAGGGGGTTAGACAAGGGGGTTAGATAACCTGTATCTATGATGGTCCCTTTCCTGAATAAGGGCCAACTCGGTTACTTGCACCAGCATTGCAGGTGCTGATGCTGTTGCAGAGGCGAACGGTTGAGTGTCTTAAAAATGTCATCACAGATGCATTTATGTCTTGAAAATGTCATCACAACCTGCAAGTGCAATTTTTTGCATTGTTGAAAAAAAATGTCACAAGTGATTTATGTCTCTATCATAAATTAATCATTTTAAGAACAACAAAAAGGATATAATTTGTAGTTTCTGTTATTTTTATGATTTTCTCTTTTCTTTTTTCATCATGCAATTTTTGTAACGTAGAAGTATCCAGCTCCAAATAATTTCATGATAAGGCTATTTCACTCGCTGAATACCTGATATAATTCAGTGCTATATTTTCTACAAAATTAAATAATTTTTAATTTTATACAATATTGTAGATTTTTTTTTTCAAAATCAAATAAATTTGTTTTATATATAATAATAATAACAATAATAAAATAATTACAGTTGGTGCAAAATCTGCACATTGAGCAATGGACGCATCAATGGGCTTAATGACGCAACAATCGGTTTAACAAACCTATAAATCTGTTGATTTTAGTATATGTAAGCATTTTTTTTATTAATTTGTCTAAAATTAAATAATAGTGGTTCGAAAATATATATGCAAATTTTAACTCGATTATGAACTAAATTTGCGATTTCTGGTTATTCATTGACTTGGTGCTTCAAGAAGTAATATTCCATTTAAAAATTTTCTTACTTTTTTGCATCTACATGTAGACTCGAAGCAATGTTGCTTGAAGCTCATGAAAAGTTGCCAGCGGCTGAAAAGGCTTACTCGAGCTTGTTAGAGGAAAATTAATTTGTTCATGTAGGAGTAAAATCAATTTTACCTATTAAATTCTATGGCATGTCGGGATTGATGTTTGGGTGAAACAATTTATTTTAATGTTTTGCATTACTACTGGATATATATTTACAGGATATTTGAATGCTAAATTTAGGGTTATTCAAGTTTCAGTATTTTCCCTCCTTTTGTTAAATGCAACCAAATATGAAATAATTAATTAATTTAATAGCCAATGAACAAATGCGTGCAAAAAAACATTACATAAACAATTTTCATATGCTTGTAATTAAGTCAATAAATGCTACAATGGTGCACTTAGTTATGGATAAAATTAGGTACAATTATGTAGTTATTAAAAACTAATTTTTTACGCATAATTGGAGATAGAATTGAATCCGGCTGTGCGTGCACGGTCGAGTGGTTGATGTTAAATTAATAATAAAAAGGATTAGGCCCAAAATGTTGCCAAATAACAGAAAAATAGAATCAATTATCAACCTAAAATATTTCGGTCAATGAAAAAAAAAAACACCAATTCTCTAGACAACATTTTAAAGGAAAAATTTTATAACTGCCCCATATTAAAATTGATTTTTCAAAACAGGTCCTACCTATACACACTACCAAATCTACCCCAAAATTTAAAATAAATAGACAAAGATGAAAAATAAAAGAAACTAAAAATTGTAAACCTGAAAAAAAAAAAAAATCGTGTCATAAAAAAACTGAAAGGCCGTTACTTGAATTAAAAAAAAAAATGATAATGACAGTTAAAAATCGAACAATAATAATTGAGAAACAAAAAATAACTCAAATCAAATCAGATAATAAAACAAAATTAAAAATTAAAAATGATGAAATTTAACTAAAAAAAATAATTGATTCAAGTGAGAATCAACGAGAAAAAAAAAACATTAAAATGATGAAAAGACGAAAACAGATAATTGAAAACACACCTCTTCAATGTGAGACATTCACGTTTACAATATTTTTTGGAATTGTAAAAATAGAGTTAGTTTTTTTTTCCCTGGTAAAGAAGAAGACAAGACGTTTTTTTTTTTTTTAATTTAAAGTTTTTTTGTGTTGTTTGATTGTTGTAATTTATTTATTTTTTGTTTTGTTATCTTATTTCAATTTCATATATTTGAAAAATCAGAGTTAACATGGGGCAGAGTTCTTTTTTATGATTTGCAGAATCATTAACAGTAATCTCATTTAGGTTCATTACCACAGGCAAAAAAAATCAAATGAAGTAACAATAAAACAACAACATAAAAATTATCAAGAAACATAAAAACAACTCTCAATTACCAAAAAATTATCAAGAAACATAAAATTATCTCGGCGCCGCCGCCTTGGCCGTCGCGAACGGCAGGCACTGCGTTACCTTCTGGAACTGGGCAGAGCACTTGCCCGCCAGCGACGATTCGTCCTGCCCGCCCACCAAAACCGCCACGCAGAAGAATGCAATCGAGAATTGGATAAATGCTTTCTTCTCTATTTTTTCTTTTTGTCTTAATTGAAAATAAAAAGTGTGATGGTCAATTGTGTGTGTGGTGTAGTGCGTGTGTTGGAGTAATGGAGTTAATTAATTAATGGGTGGGGAGGGAGTTGGAACAGCATTAATGGCGGAAAAATGTGGTAGTTGGAAGGGGGATTGAGTGTGTGAAGACATCCACAAAGAAGTATAATTAGAAACAAAAAGGAGTAACTTTGTCTAAATAATAAGAAGGAATAGTTATATAAATTGTCTAAACAAATAGATAGTGGGGGTCATTAATTCCATTTTAAACCGAAAGTTTTAAAAAAAGGCCCAATCAGTTATGGATGTACTGGCTATGAATATACAACTTTGTCGTACTTTTTGAGTCCATTGTTAAGTAGATATTAATGTTTTGTTTTTTAAACGCATCTTCTCAAATAATGCGTTCAAACAAAATAATTTATCAACGCGTTCATAAATTGGTAGAAATCTCATTATATTATTGCATTGTTAAATTCTTTGTGCATGTTGTTAAATTATTTGAAGCTAGATTTATAAATGCCATAAAAAATGGGTATGAATATTTTAAAATTATGACAAATATTAGTTATAATTATAAGCTGAACTAGGGCCGACTGTGCGTGCACAGCCACCGGCCAACTAGTATTCTTATAAGAAAAAATGGGTTCTTTTGTAAGGTTGACACGTGGCCAATTTATTGGCCAACACATGGCAAGTTTTAAAATTTTCCCATATCTTACCTCTATCTTCTTTTTTATAATATCTTCTTCTGTATAATAAGAAAAAGAAAATTATGTTGCCAATTTTTTTTGCCGACACGTGGCACCCTTCAATGGCTCCCATTTTACTCTATACGACAACTTTTTGGATCTGTTTTACCAGTGCTACTACCGTGTACCTTGGCACACCTAGCAAGGTGTGCCAAGACAGTTTAAAATGAAAATGTTTCATTACAAAATGAACATGTGTAAACATATTTACACATGTTCATTTTGTAATGAAATATGTTCATTTTAAAAAAACTTTGGCACACCTTGCTAGGTGTGCTAAGGCACACCTAATTATTTGCGCTGTTTTACAATATGTTTCTTTGCATTTTCGTGCTGAAACGTTATCAGTGGACTAAACTACCCTTTCCTGACACTACTTTTTGAGGTTAGTATGGTCATTGTACTATTTAGCCGGTGCCATAGGGGATGGTGAAAAAATCTCAGTGCAGTAGTTCAGGAATAAAGAAAAGAAGTCGGTTGCAAACACAAGCACAGTTTAGAAATTGATTCGCAATATTTCGCTTACCGCCCTTGCACAGTCGCTCTCGATGTAAACGCTAATTCCCAATTTTTGCTTTGTACTAATTTTCCCTCCTCTTCGATATGTTTTTAGATTATCTATTTTGCTCTGTCCATTTATTTATTTTTATTTTTTTTCAAATAATAAGAGTGATATGGGTTTGGTCATATTTGTGCAAATTTAGGTGGATTTTGATTTTATACTTTATTCTTGAGCTTCAAAAGTTGAACTCTATCATCACAGACGTTTCACATTTGGCCAGTTTCTGGAAACGTCAGGAGCAATCTACTCAGTCCAAATCTCTCAACCTCCCCAATTATCCAATTCATAAAGGGTCTGCTGGCGAAAAGACTCTGGCCTTTCAGATGCAGCTGCTATGAACGTGCGTCTATCGTTTTCCAGCTCATTTTGGTAAAAAATGCTGCATTTGTTGTTTTTGTTAGTTTTTGCAGAGTGTATTGGTTGAGACAGGTAAAAAGTTTCAATCTTTTGTGTATAATGAAGTTCTAAAAGACCTCTGTGCTGAATTTGGATAGGTCGTTGAGCCTAATGGCACTACTTATCTCAAGTTTAGCTTTTTTTATTTTATTTTGCTGGATTTAATTATCTAATTTGGTAGTGGTGTTGAGATTGGATTTTTTGTGTAATGAGAAATGGAGTAATGTTGATGGGTCTTGCTTGGATTTGCTTAGATCTGCTGGATTAGGAAATAAATTTGCTGTATTTTGATTAAGATTGGCGTCATTTGTTGAGAGGGGGATTGTCTTTCTTGTTCATTTCATAACCTGGTAGCATTTTGGATCTATATTTCTAATTACATGTAATATCTTCTTCGGTAGAATTTTTTAAATTTAAAAGGAAAGAAAAGGAATATAGTGAATATAGTGAAATAGTGAAATACTGAATTTTAGGTTAGAACCTTCAATTTCGATCATTTACATTGCAATTCAAATCATACTGAATATAGTGAAATACTGAATTCTGCTCTTCCCAGTTTTTTCAGCATTGACTGCTTAAACCATCAATGCTTGAGTTTACATTATCCATATAATTCACACGCAAACACACTTTACAATGTTTAATCTAATTAAAAAGTTTTGATCCCAAGTGGCACAGGGATGCAGGCCAACCCCAATGAAAATCCGGGGCACCTCAGCCAATATCACCACATGCTCCTCCCCTATCCCGAACCCGCCTCCTCCTGCTTCGCGAGCCGTATCCCCTCTTACCAGCCCAGCTCTCTCTCCTCCTTCTTCCTCAGCCCGACCCGCCACAACGGGCCTGTCGAACCCCCTTCAGCCCACCCTTTTGTCTTTCTCGTCAACTCAATCTCTTCATCCCTGCCCCCTCTTCGGATATCAAATAGTATCCCCGTGACTCCTCCTCTCTCTTCCCCCACCCGAGACCCAGCCAAGATGGTAGCCTTCAACTTGGAGGCCCTCGCCAAGGAGTCCATGTCGACCCTCAAGGTCTCGCTTTATGCAGCCTCAGCCCCTGCTAGCCCAGCCCGGACCCACCTCGGGTTCACGCCTGCTACCATCCCCGAGTGTGAGATGAGTTCGACACTTCCACTGTGGACTCTGCCCATGGATAGATCATACATTTTCTTCAGAAGACTCAACATCGAGAAAAAAACTGATATTCTAAAATGTGCAAATGAGAGATGGATGGATAGATCACACCTTTTCTTGAGAAGACTTATTGCATTGTTCTTATTTATTTTACCTTTTTGTTTCTTTCTGTACTTGCATGACCTTATGTATACAATAAATCTTGATCAAAGTTAACACTATGTTTACTTAGCTGCTATCAATATTTTAGTTGTCTTTGATATCTCTTTTATATTCTGATAAGGAAAAATGTTTATCATTCTATATCTGCCTTGTGACGTGCTTTCTGCTTTGCAATTGCCTTTGTTGGGCTGCCACGTAGCCTTAATTTTTGCCCAGCTTTTGTTACTTCATGGCACGCATATTAAAAGCCAATTTGCATTTTTTTTTCTGTCTGAATCAAAACAGGGACGTTTTGTGTTGCTGTGGGATGATAAATTACCTTAGTGACAATACTTTTGGGGGTGGAATGGTACATGAACCCTACAGCTTTATTTGAGGCGATAGTAGAGATTTGTCCTTTATTTTTTGAGCGAAAAGAGGCCACTCCTTCAAGGGTTTTATGCTCCGAAGATCTGCTCTGCGTACCTGCGAAGGGAATTTCGCACTTGCCTGGTGGATGGCCTTCCGAGATTTGCGATGTGTTTCACTAAAATTGTAGGTGTGGTATTTTTATTTTTATTTTGGGACCCTTAATATATTTCTTGGATCAGGTGATTTTAAAGCTTGGCTTAATTTATTTCTTGTGTTCAAATTGATATTTTGTTTTTGTTGCTGACAGATGCTGGATTTCCGGCCAAAGATCGTTTTTTCTGGGATTATGTGGATAGAGCTGCTTGGGGCATTGAGGTTTTTCTACTCTTACTGGCCTGAAAGCTTAGTATTTTCCCATTTAAATGCATTGGTTTCGCCCTTTATTACTTCCCCAATAGTGTTGACTTATAAAAACTCTTTTTTATAGAGTGCAATATGGAAATGCAAGTGATTCAACTAATTAAATTTTATTATTCTTTTCAATCATATGCATATTAAGAAGGGAGAAAATAAAGAGCATATTGTTGTTGAAGATGAAAAGACTTCAGCTGACTACTGCTATTCTTTTAAGGTGCAGAAGCTTGGAGTGGTAAGTAAGCATGTCCCCTTCACATCTTCTTTAGCGATTATTCGACAACCATAATTGGTGTCATTTAACTTGAGGCTTTTGTTTCCAATGTAGATTCCCCCTGTGAAAGAATTTAGGAAGCTTATGAGAATGCAGGCATTACGTTGTCCATGTTGTCTACTGCCAGAACGGAGGTAAGGTTAATGTAATTCCGGTCCTGGCGTCTCGTTCACAAGCTCTCAGGTCAGATTCTTGCTGAATGATTCTGCATTCTTACAACATTTGTTTTATTTCCTCTCGGTCCACGGATGATGCAATGAATGTGAAAGTACTATTGTTGATAGTATTTTTGAAGTTGGATCTTATTATATAACTTAATAACATGTAATAAAAGGAAAAGAATTCATTTTATTTTTATTGTAATACTGAGTTTGTTTTGTTCAATGAAGTGCATTGAGACATCGTATATATATTGGGCGGTGACACACACATAGAAGGCGAAGATGTTGGACATAAAGTCGATCACCTTTAAAGTAAAAAAAATTATACATAATTCGGAATAATAATAGCTTGTAAATATTAAATGAATACCATTCCATAAAGGCAAGATATGATTTATTCGCTGAATTCATTAAATATTTAATGTTCTTCTCATACTTTCTTTTAGCTTCTTTTTTTTTTT
>CACSLK010004199.1:921006-931291 GCA_902706635.1 Striga hermonthica
CAGTTTCAGATAGGTCCGCTTCTTCTTCCATCTCATGAGTAGCATCAGGCACGTCTGTTTCATACGAATTATCAAGCAGCAGCCGGCGGAATTTTGTTCTATTCTTGGACTTGGTCATATTGGCGGACGCTAGTAGCTCGATGTTACTGTAGCAGCGAACTCAATTTGACTAATGCTACTGCTTTCATGCTACAAATTTGAAATAATTGTACTGGTGGATTCTGAATCGAAGCAGTGGAATATTGTGACCCAATTGAACAACAAATTCGATGGGAATTTGAAGGTGAGCTGCAAATTCACGAATGAATATTTGTTCTTCAACTTGTGAAAATCGCACTCAAATTAGAAAGATTATTGTTTGAGGATAATCGGAATAGTATATAATCATACGGAAGTGATGATATTTGTGGGAAATCAATCAAGAATCTGTGAATTTGAAGCTCAAAGAGGATGTCGGCGCTAAGAATTGTGAGATTCTTAGTGAGAGAAGCTCGTTTCTCTCTAACCGACTTTAAGATCTTTTAAACATAAAGCTAGCATAATTGTTACATCTAGAGTGGAGTCATGGTTGTCTACGATTGATATTCAAGCCCTCTTACTTATTAAGTGTTTTTTTTTTCTAAATTAACTATTTTTTTAATTGCACAATTTTTTTATTTTTTTTTTAAATCTCATGTACAATTGTTATAATTAACTATTTTTTTAATTGCACAAATATTTTTTTTTTTAAATCTCATGTACAATTGTTATAATTAATAAATATAATCATTTAAATATTTTTTTAAAATTAATTGATTATAAGATCCCAAAATGGCAAAGATCACATTTTATACAATTAACATATAGTAAATCATAAATAATAAGTTAGTACGTACTTTAGGAGAAGAGTTGGATTGCTATTAGATATAAGGCCAAGAGTACATTAACAATTAGTGACAAATAATAATAATAATAATAATAATAATAATAATAATAATAATAATAATAATAATAATAATAATAATAATAATAATAATAATAATAATAATAAAATTCTGTTCTTGCTGATTTCCTCATAACAAAAACTATCCAAAAACTAGAAGAGATAGAGGTAGCTGCCTGGTAGTGGAGATGCTATGAGCCTATGACCACATTAGAGCCACACGATGAGTGCACACACTGGAGAATGTTGTTGGCGCAATCGGTAAAAGTGTCGGACACATGATCGAAGCATAATTGTATTTCAAGGAGTCCCTTGTGCACTTTGCTGCATACGACAACCGGTATTGCCTTGACAAGCCCCTGAATCTGCTGGCATAACACACTTGTCACCTCTGTCCTAGGATATCCCAAGAAAACTTCCAAACCGCCGTTAGTCAGAAAATCAACGGTCCACTTGTATTGCAGGGCTTTGAGAAAATATTTAGGAGGAGATAGATTCAGCATTTGGGCATGCTTATGCCACTCATAAGTCCAAAACCGTTCATTATCATGAGATCCAATGAGACTTGGCCATTCTCTCTCTAAATATCGGCGCAAGAGTTTAAAGATAATCATGTCCAATGCTAGCTTACCAATACCTTCATCCCGAACAATGATCCGTGAAGTCATATCATAGGCCCATAAGCCATGCACCGAAAACCGTGGTTGTATGGGTTTTGAGCAAGGCGACGACCCCCCCGGTGGAGGACGGCAGAAGCCGGGCCCCCAGGTGAGCGCCAACCGCCAATTTCCAAATATAACTGGTTGCGACAGTTGATTCTGTGCGTAGCCCTTAACCATTTTCGCAACCACGGTAATCACACCCCCAGCTGCACATGTCATAAGAGTACCCGCCCTTGGGGCCGCTTGAAGCTGATTCGGCAAGCGGATCTGTAGGCAACATGCATATAAATACAATCAAGTTGGGAAGATGATGTGTAGAAATGATACAAGTCGAAGAGAGGAGAAGATCCAGTCCACCATGAACAAGAGAAGGGAAACCAGACGAGTCATGCAGTTCTTAATGGGGTTGGATGAATCCTATACCACCCTAAGAAATCAAGTGTTGCTCAAAGAGACTTTACCAGATTTGTATGATGTTTTTAACTTGGTAATTCAAGACGAAGCTAACAATGAGCTATCGAATATGACACATCATCCAATTGATTCTGCTGCTATGATGATGAAGGGAGATATCTTTGAGAAACAAGGTGGTGTCCATAATTTTCAAACTACAGCTGCTGTAAACAGGACAGAATATGTTCAAAGAAACAATCAAAAGGGAAATTTCAAACCATGGGTTAAGAATCCTCAATCAAAACCCAAGATGGTTTGCAGCAAGTGTGGCAAGAACAATCACACCATAGGAACCTGTTATGAGATCTATGGATATCCACCTGGACATAAGTATTCGAAATTTAAGTCACAAGCAATGGAGAATCGATTCAGTCATCATATGGCCAATCAATCTTCAGTTTAAGAACCAAACGATCAAAAGAACATCTCCTTCACTCAAGATCAAGTCCAACAATTGATATTTCTCTTGCAGGGATCCAACATCAAGTCTAATCAAAGTTCCATAAGCTCAAAATCTGTTTCTAATGAGTTCAGGATGAAGATGATAGAGACTGAATGAAGTTCAGGATTTTGTTCAGATGTCTATAACACGAGCAGATACGACAATGAAAATGTTGCCTATTCTCTATAGTATCATTTATGTCTATTGAGTAACACATTTCCACTGCTAACAATGAAAATGTATGTTTGAGTTTATTTAAATCAAATGTCGCCTTAGCGGTCACTAACAGTTAACTTCTCATATCTTACACCTATCCTAAGCCTCAGCCTATAAAACCAATGTCAATAACAGGTGAAGGAAAAGAGGGTTAAGTAAGTAAGTCGGGCAGTAATCTAATATGCGGCTGTTTACTAAGGCGCGTAGCGAAACCCAAAAAAAAAATCAATAGTATCAAGACAAGTAGACTCTTTTTTCACACTCATACACATATAAAGAAATAGTAGGCCTGCAATATAGATATAATAGACAGTTAGCAGCAAGGTTATCTTTCAGGAGGAAAATGCAATAATCGCACGACATTTAGACCAATTGTAAATTCTGTGACAGTGCATCTACTGTTTTCGTTTAAGGCTTCCACCTTGAACTTTCTTTGTAATGTGTGCAACATAGTTTTGACTTTATTTCATAATACCTATACATACAACATAATTTTCCAACTTCAATAATAGTTATTGTCAATTCAAAACAAAAATATTGTAACAAGATATTCAAGGTGGAAATGCCAATCAAATTAAAGAACATTTACCTGAAAAGAATATGGTGGTGAATCTGGTACGCGGCGAATCTTAATTGCAGCATCACCATCAGGTGGAAAATACTGTAAGATGAGATAATAAATCTTTGGTTAGAATGCTTATACTAAATTTTTACTTTTTAGAAGTAATGTAAAATAGTTGCTATTCATCATATGGCACACTAGTCTTATTGTAATTGAATAAATTTTAAAACGGTGAATTACTCCAAAAGCTCTATTGTTTACTATATTTTTTACAAAGTTCAGGGAAAAAATTAACAAATAAAAAACCTATAAATAAACAATACTAATAACTAAATAAGACTTATCTTCACAGCAATGAAGAAATTATGAGGAACTTAAAGAAAATCGAAATAAAGCTACAAAAAAAACAATACAAACTACTCAATTACCTATATGAGATTGTAAGAAACTATGAATAATTTATTTAACAGCAGCTAAATACCACCATATTGCATGTTTATGCACAATCCAACTGTTGGAAGTCTAGAAAGACGAACTTATGTGACCATGTACTCAGGCAAAACTATCCTAAACAACACTGTATATAAAAAAAACCAATTCAAAAAAAATCGATTAGGTATGGGCGTTAAGGCTCATCGCTATAAGGAAGAACTTCACTTGTACACTTGATTTTGCCCTTGGGTCATGTGCCCTTGAATTTACCTCCTTTCTTTGACCCAGAAGTCTTCGACTACCTATACTTTTAAGAAGATTCAGCCATTGGTTTGGCTACCACTGACGTGGAGCACCGTGATAAGGCGCCTATTGATGACTTCTTTTTCCTGATCTCAAGACAACTTAAGCAAAGCGATTAACAAAGGGAGTTCGGTCTTGGGGTTAAGGCTCATACGCTCGACCAAGAGTAAATGGGGGGTTTTGAGGTAATGAAATGAAAGAAAAGAAGGCCCAGTTCCATCGGGCTAAGGTAGCCCTTTTGAATGGCCAAACCGGAGTAGAAATCAGTCTTTAGAACTACTTACACGGCTCGATCTACTACGAAAGAAGCTGGACAAGATCTTCTCGGGGACACTAAAAGCTAAGGCTATCAAATAGGTAAGCTGAGGATTTGACTGACGGAAGCGTCCTGGTTATTGGGTCAGCCGAAATGCGATTGATCGGCTCAACCGGATCAAGGACTGACGTCGAACCGCGCAAAGGAAGCAGCAAAATCGGAAAACGCATCGCGCCACACGCGCAGCCTCGGCAGATACACAACTTACACAGCACAGGCAGCATACAAGCAAGGTTTTTTTATGAACAACCAAGTGTAGTACAAGGCGGAAGGAAGACACACAGGAAAGCGGGAGCCCCCCATCTTAAAGAGAGATTGTTGAAACCCGATCTGAAGCGTATGCTTTTGCTTCGGAGTTCGTGTCGGCTGGAGAGTCCTCGTTCATTTGTTTCCAAAACTCGTCATGGTGGGCACAGCCAGCCCTGTAGGTGGAGGCACACGAAGACCACACACATATCTGTTTAGAATCTATATCCCACGATCATCCACTCTTCGGGAAGAGAAGGACTCAAGTAAGGAGTCTGAGTGCGTGAGTTGAGTTAAAAAAGGGGGCTCATCTGTTTACCCGACTTAGACCACTAGCATCTTACCTTACATCTTCAGTCCCCATCTTTCTTCAACTTCCAAGTCTCAAGCTAAAGCAGCTGATATTATATCTATGCCAAAACACGGGGTTTCATCGACTTCCAATATTGAGTTTGGCAAAGGGGCTGTAAAGACTAAGAAGAAGAGGCCGCTAAGGAGATCTCGACGTAAGGAGAGGACGCGTCGGGGCTCGACCATAGTACGAGGAAGGTGGGTACGGAAGCATACTCACCGGAAAAGACATCCTATAAATGCACTAGGTTTAACGAAGTCCTTTTGACCGCTATATTCCGCTTATCAATCCAAGGCCAGCTTGCAATGTAGTTGCGGCGAGCCATAGGTCTGACCCTAACTAAAATCAAAGGTCATGGCATAAATATACCATTGTCCTCCGGTGTGCTCTTCCACGTAAGACAGTAGTGACCCTTGTCTGCACTGCATTCCCATGAACAATCAGTCTCTAAAGAAGGAATCGAAGTGTCAATACAACTACTTAATCGCCCTCGCATTAGCGCGATTCATGCTTGCTATCCCTCAACTAACTAGAAAGTCCACTCATCATTAGATGAGGCCCCGCTGGCATCGAACCCGGGCTGTGGTCAATATTTGGGAGATCCTTCATTTCATTCCGAATTGGCGAACTCTCGTGCGCACTGAATGTTCTTTCATTCTTCCTTTCTCTTTGAGTGAAGTCAACTCGTCAGAAGATCTTTACCAAATATGGGAAAGGCAGTAGAGTCCCTATCTAGCGGAATTGGTATTATCATACAATATCAATCCTTCCTCATGCGCCTGGCTAGTGCTTCACCAGCAGCCCTTTTAGTACACAGACTTGATTGAGGGTCGATGTAATTGAGCTTTCTTTGCTTTACGCAATTTACTCTTTGCCTTCGGCCCTTCTCCCACCTATTGACGATATCGAAACTGAACACATTCTACTCTGAATTCTAATACGAAATTGATTCTAATGAAAAATTTCTACTCTGACGGGTGACTTAATGCATGGGACAATGGAACTTGTGCCTTTTTTTCTTGTTCTGAAAGTGCTCCCCAAAGAAAGATAAAAAGCTATCTTCGAAGAATTCCATTCTTTTCTGTAGCTTGATCGGTAAAGGCCACTAATTAGTAAGGAAGACTCAATATGCCTTGAAAAGCATTTTGTGAGTTCTTCTTCCGGAGAACTTATAGCTCTGTTTAGAGAGTACCTTCCTTTTCCAATCGGCATATGGAAACAAATCTTTCTCTTGTATACTGGTATGGTTCTAAGCAGTTAGGCTCGGTATTCGATCCAGAATCGGATTTCTTTCATAAATCTTTATCATATTCTTTTTTTTTTCAAGGGTGAATCCATTCAAAGACTTACTCCAGGGAATGCTTCTTCTTTCCGGATATAGGAAGGAAAAAGGTAGAGTGTCATTTGATTTGGCAAGAGGACAAAATGTCTCTTCATACGCAATACTGTATGCCCGTATAGTAAATGGGTTAATCCCTTTGCCAGAAGACGATCAGATCTTTTAAGAAGCGCTTTTTTTTCTATTTCGTTCTCATTTACACTTTCCCTGGTCTGTGATCGGATCTCACCGACTCCGAAGAGGAGGTGTTCGTAGGTATTCTTCCTACGAGCCAATTCTCAGTCGCCGAAGCGAGTCTAAAGGCAAAAGAGTCATCTTCGAAGGTAGTTTACTTACTTACTTACTCATAGTAGAGTCTAAGGTAGGTTTGGGTATTGACCCTCACATAAAAAGATAAAAAAAAAATGCCATTAAGTACCAAAGGGAGAAAAATGCACGAGACATAAGTGCGTTTTCTACTGCAAATGAGAAAACAATAACGGATAAAGAAAAAGAAAGCAACGGTCGAAATATAATAGAAATACCAAATTGTAACCGAAACTCCAACAACCCCCTCAAATTGTGCTATCAGATCATGAAAGTGTGTGCTTGTGAGCACTTTGGTAAAGCTGTGGGTCAGCTGCAATCTTGTGGAGACATACCGAGTGCTATGCGAAATGGACAAATAAGCAAAATAGTATGCTACAAAGAAGCATTCAAGGGCTATGCGAAATGGACAAAATCGGCTTCATCTAATGCTTGTTGGCTAGCGCTATAGGTCAATTAGCTATCAAAGGTGCTTCAAATCAATATAGCTATCATTTTAATATTAACTTACTGAAGAGGAAGACATATGAAGATCTTGGAGAAGGTCTCGCATTACTTTGTCTTCAGGCCACTTCATACGAGCAACAAAAATTTGGACATTTTGGCCCGATAATGCTATACCTTGTTCGACGAACCTAACCATGTCCTCGAATGCATGCTCGTCTTCTTCTTTCCCGGTTGCTTGGTGAATGACGTACCCAATCGGGGTATCCGAGCTGATTTTAAAAACCGCATATGGAACAACTCTTAGTACAAACGAGTTGTTCTGCTCGAGCATTTCCAATATGGGTCTTATCACCAGCCACCCTTGCCCCAGCTCAGACCCGCCGGCATAAAACGAAGAAGCGCCGACTATAGCTGCCCGATCACTCTGTGCTGCCGACACATCGGAGGGTACGACAGATGGGTACGATACCCCGTACCTTCCGGCAGTCGGCAGCTCCTCGTAGCCCGCCGCAATGGTCGCCCGATATATGAACAAGGTTACGCTGTTCAACCCAAAAGATGGGATTATTGTCATCTCGGAGATGACGAAGGCCCTAACCTCGACCCCGACGCCAACCGAGTACTGTCGATCGGTGAAGGTGTGGCCCGGTGCCGTGCCGGCAGGGTCCAGGGCGGTGGCGGCGGGGTCCAGGGCGGTGGCAGCAGGGACCATCAAGGCGGTGGCGGCAGGGACCATCAAGGCGGCGGCGGCTGCGAGGAGCATAAGCATAACGGCGAGATGTGAGAGCACCATTTTTGGTTTGACTGAAAACGGCGAGAGCTCGGCTGTGGTGGCGTCGTCGGGCTGAGCTACGGGATGAGCTGTTGGAGAGAGCGAACGGGGCTGGTGGCGTGGCTCGAGACGTGGGTTCGAGCTAGATGTGGCCGGAGCTGGTTCGACGGGAAGGGCTGAACTCGGACGAAGTCGCTGGTGGTGAGCTGCGGGGCGGAGGTGCGAACTCCGCTGGACTGAGGTGGAGGTGCAAACTCCACTTAGAAATGCCCTAGTAGAAATAGACTGATAGAGACGGCGAGAGACGGAGGTGAGGGAATGTAGGGGATTTAAGGGGGTCGAAATCTGTTGGAAATGCCCCAATAGACTGATAGAGACGGTGAAGAGATGGAGGTACTGAGAGGGAATTTATGGATAAGGACTAAGGAGTGAGCCGTTGTAGCCAACACATGTTGTTTCCCTCTCTCTCTCTCTCTCTCTCTCTCTTTTTTTTAATTAGTTATGACTTATGTCAATAAAACATTATATTTTTATATTAATGGAATAATAAACCAATAATTATATATTTTAAGTATTCTATCATATAATAGCATTGTTAAGACTATGTAATTGTATCTTAGATTTATATAAGCTTGCAAAATTATATGGCATTTTTTTTTTAAATGTATTTATTTTAAAATAATGTTATCTTTTTTTTATCTAATGAGATTGGTTTATTAAATAAACTAATTAGTTTTGATGGCATAGTCAAACCCCTAATATCGCATTAAGTAAATGTTATAATAATAAATTTAATATTTTTTCAACTAATAGATTGGTCACGATCCCTCAAAATTACATAATTTATTACATATTATGCAAACAAACACAATGATTCATATGCAGTTAAAAAGTTCTATATTGTTTACTTTTAATAATGATGAAATTTTTAGAATGTAATATAATGATCTAACTTATAATTTTAATATTTTATGTATAAAATTGGGATCATATGAGAAATAGAGATAATAAAAGAAATAAGAATAAATATGTATTACTTGATCCAACATATTAATGGTAATGATGTTAGCTTCCGCCTTGACAGGGCGGTGCTCTAACCAATTGAACTACAATCACAGGGGACTAAAGGATCTAGCAGAAAATTTGATTCCTTTTTTTATCTTCATATGGGATATTTAAGGGGGATATACCATCTCACAGTCGATTGGCGAATTGTTGGGCCGAGCTGGATTTGAACCAGCTTCGTAACCAACCTCTCTGGAGTTCGTTAGGTCGATGTAATTGAGCTTCTTTCGTTTCTGAGTCCTACAAAAGTCAAAACTTATTCCGCTGTTGATGGCATTTCCTCATGAGCTTCTTTGATGAGATCCTGCCTGAATGAAAGGTTTCAAAGGCACGAAGTAGCTTGACCTTAGGGTACAAACGAAGCAAAGCGAAGTTCAGTCATAGACTCGCTTCAGACAAATCCTCTTTCAAGGTATCCGATGCACTCTCGGATACCCTCTCCTGGAAATTATTGTTGGTTAAGAGTCGCAGCGTTGCAACTCTCCACACTGCAAGTAACCAAATAGCTAATGGCACATGAAAATGTGAGTTATTGACTACTAAGTTAATTACAAATTTTAACACAATATCTCTCATATTCATATTGAAAACTTATTCTTTTTTTTCTAGACAGCTGAACTTTGTCAGTTGTCATTCACATTCATAATAAAAGGTGCTTTGTAATTTTACAAAGCAAAGGAGTGGGATTCCCCGAAGCTTTTTGTCCGAAGAGCATGATTTGAGATCACAACCTTAGGACACTTAATACACAAAAATATCTAGATGATAATCGGTACAAGCAACGACATCTGTGAACTTGGGGAGCCTCGTGGCATACCTTGAATATGCTCTGGGCTACTTTCTTCTCTTACGTAATTTCGAGTTCACCGCTACTAAGAAAAAAGGAGCCTCGCTCGCCATCTCTTTCTTAGTCTCGTTTCGTGGTATGGAACAGCCGAGGGCAAGGGGGTGTGGTCTCCTATATCGACCCACCCTAAAAACAAAATATTAAATATGGCAGTCAAACACGTGGTGACAAATTTGTAAATAAATGTAAATTGAGTAGTCAAACATTTAACCATTTTGTTCGAGCCCTAAGAATGCAGCAGTGTTAAAAAATCTTGAGGGAGAGCGTTGCCGCCATTGTGGTCCTACCCGGCTCGATTCCGGATTAGTCGGTTCTCCTGTGGATCCGGAAACCGGAAGGTCCCTGTACCAAAGAAAAAACATTTAACCATTTCTTTAAGGGCAAACAGAGATTAAATATTTACCCATTGACCCTCGCAAATACTTAGGTGTGCCCTGGCACACCTAGCAAGGTGTGCCAAAGCTTTTTTAAAATGAACATGTTACTTTATAAAATGAACATGTGTAAACTGCCTTGGCACACCTTGCTAGGTGTGCCAAGACACACGGTAGTAGCACTGATTGACCCTACCACTAATCTCTCTCTCTCTCTCTCTCTCTCTCT
>CACSLK010004199.1:1016383-1028712 GCA_902706635.1 Striga hermonthica
AAAAAAAAAAAAATTAAACAAAAAAACTTGTCTTAGAAAATTATAGTATCGACGAATGTAACTTGGATCAATCAATCAATAAAAGTGTCGAACGTAACCGAATAATTAGATTAGTGTAAAGATGTAATTTGAAGATGTGTGCAGAAAAAAAAAAGTCAAGGCTCACAATTAATCACTTTTATTATCTGATCTAATTAACTTCTAAGCAAGTTGTTAATTAATTAAAAAAAGAATACATCATTGGCATCTACTAATTACTATCTATCTCCTAATATCTCTCAGCATGTGTTGTTTAGTTTTAACTAATTGGATTTGGTATCAAATAATGACCAATTGTAATAAAATTTGCAAACTAGATCTGATCTTTCTTTCTTTTTTTTTTAGTTTCTTTTTTGATGACATTGTGTGTGCAAATTTATACAAATCAGGGGATTTTAGAGTAATTATTAGTAATCACTTAAACACAACTTTAATTATGACTGTTAAAGAACATTGGAAAGGCTATATGTGAGTTCCTAAAGAACAATACATAGCAAAAAATGAGAGCAAATTAACAAACAAACTAAAATCCATAAGCAAAAATTAAATGACAAATGAAAAAAAAAAAAAAAAAAAANAAAAAAAAGTGATTGTAAGCTACATTGTACAAACTACAAGATCAGAGTTAAGTGCAATGAAAAAAAAAAAAGGCGAACCGTACCTCGAAACAAATGTCGGGTTTCTTCGTCAATTTCATTGCATACATTTTAGTTTTTTCCGCAGAAAATCGAAAACCGAACCGAGCTCATCAGCATGCATTTTAGTATATTTTATACAGAACAAAGTACCAAAAAGGGAAACCCTGTGCTTATAATCTCCTTGGGGAAATAACAACTCAATCTCTATTAATAAACTACTATGGGAAAGAGAAAAATTAAATTTAAAAAAAAAATAAGGAAATTAATATCTCCTGGTTTTATAAGAAAAGGTTATTAAGGTTGACAGGCTGTATTGTGTATATGAGCATGTGTCTATGTATGAGAAAAAGAAAGAAAATATAGGTTAGAATAATAATGTGTTTAGTTTACTCTCTGTGCATTGTATTTAGGAGTGTTGTGTTCTAGGAAGATCAAATGAAGGGGCCCACAAAAAGAATCAAAGGGGATTAATAATTCAAAAAATTGTATGTCATGTAAGAAATTTTATATATGAAAGATAATTGTTAGTCGGGTTGATCCGTCATATTTGTTTTAATAAAATTGCGTACGTACGTATGTTATAAAATGACATATATGTGACATATTTTAAGCTTGAAATTATTCGTCTGGTGTAATAATCCCTCATTTTTTTTTATTTGTTCTGTTTGGTAAATTTAACTTATAAGTTTAAGTCATATGAAATAAAATTTTTAATAAGGTTATTTTCGTGAAGAGCAATCGAAGATCAAATCGAGCTTTTTAATTGAGAATATCATCCTACAAATTAAACTCAACTTATTTAAATACAAAAAACGTATATGCTTACTATAGAAGTAATAATCTAGTTTGATGTTCGTAATAGATCTCATCCCATTTATTTTGTCTACGATGTTGATGTTGAGTAGGGAAAATTATGATCATCGAGAATTCTTCAACTATATGTTTATTTTGTTCCACAGACAGCGCCAATGTTGGTGAAATGGACTACACATATTATTAATTCAATTTCACTCGAGCTCCTTCAACTCGGATGACCTCCGTATCTGCAAGAACTCAATGTTGGGAGAGTCTCGACGTCGGACCTCTGATGCCTAAGTCAATATCACTCCAAAACTCCAAATAACTTAGTGCCTAAGTTGGGTTTGACTCATATCATTATACCATGTGGCTTAGCCCACATTTTATCCATTAAAAACGATCTAGTATAATATTCCATATCATAATATAGTATTATTTTCCAATTATTGATTAGCACAATATTTTTTAGGACCAGATCGAATTTATATATATATCATCATTTTAGGGTTGGAACATTAATGTAGATATGCTTTTGGGGAATAAATGTGAAACTGGAATTGTTGAACCCAAATTAAGTTTGACCTACTAAATCCTAAGTAAGAACCCTAACAAAAACAACTCGTTTTAGTCTTCGAATTTGATGTACTTCTACAGTTATTATTAGAAGATACTATAAAACAAACAAAATAAGTTGAAATTAAAACCTATCTATGGACCATGCATGCATGATCAGTAATAACTAATTATTAATACTATTTAATTCCTTTTTTTTATGTATAAAATAGCAAGATATGACTCGGTCAAACGTTAATGTGAAATCAGAAGTTAGGGCTAATTTTTAAGAAATTGGCTTGAAATTAAACGGTTTTGCTATGGAACTATCGGATTATTCGACTTATGGAGTCATCCATTGTTATTCACAAATGATGCATTGACACGTGTCATGCAATAAATACATATTAGACATATGTCAGTACATGAAGTTATAGATGACTCCATAAATTAAAGAGCCATATGATGGCTCCATAGATTTTCTGTGAAACTAAATAGCTATTGTTACATAAGAATATTTATTAATTATCATCGAGATTTGAGTTTATGAGAAACTTCCCCCGCGTTGCTTTTCTTCCAAAAACGTCATAAATGTTCCTTAGCTCTTTTTTTTTTCTAAAAAAATATTATTATAAATTACAATAAATAAATATTGCAATATTAGAGCATGTTTGTTTATAAAAAATTTTAGTCGTGTTTGAATTTTTTTGTTTGATTTAATTAATTTTGAAAAATATGGTATGGTTAGTGTTGGTATGGCTCATATATTGACAAAGGAAGAGGGTAGGCTGATGCCTGCGAGCGTAACGGAGCGAACGTAGCGAGGGAAGCGGAGCGACCGAGCGAAGTGAGCGGAGTGGAGGTTTTAGTACCTTGTAGGGTTTTAGTATAAATACATGGTGTATTGATGTATTTGATACGATTGAGAATAATAAAAGATCCCTAAGCCGCCGTGGACGTAGGCACATTGCCGAACCACGTAAATCTTGTGTTGTTTACTTTTCTTGTTTTTTTAATTCGTGTGCCATATTGTCATCTTCTCTCAACAGTTAATTTATTAGTGAGTATATTAAAATAATATTTAAAATAAAATAATTAAAATTTGATTTAACGTAAAAATATGAGAGAGGTGATTAATTTGAAGTGATTTCAATAGAGAACACAACTATTTACTATGTTGGAACTAAATTTCAGGAATTCTATCTAGAATTTAATGATTCCAAATATATAAATCTTTCAATGGTACTTTATTGTTGTAGAATTTTTTATCAGAATATTCAACTTTCATTAAAATTATTTTCTATGTACGTTGTTTCAACACTCAGAAAAAATATTGTTGAAAATTGTCAAAATTCAAAAATAATGTCATTAAAATTTTCATTACAATTTTTCAGCAAAAGTTGTAATTTTTAAATTGGAATTGCAATTAGAATACAATAGCCTTCCATTTCTCTCTCTCAACATATAGGAAAATGTTACGGTCTTGTTACGGAACCAATCCGTCGAGTTTTTTAACCGCTATATCAATTATCTATGATGATTACATGATAATCTAGCAGTTACATATTCCGACGAAATAATTTCGTAACGGGCCCTTAACATTTCCCAATATATATGCTATTTAAACTTTTGGATCATAAATACCACTTGCTACCTAACTAAAGGCATATTGTGTTTTTTTTAAAAACTAAATTAAAAATGTTAAATATCATAACTTCAATCATGGATTTAAAGTACTAGCTTTATATATATTTCAATCAAAACATTTACTTATGTTATGTCACACTTGTCAAATCATAAAGATATTAAAAAGGATCATTTAAAATCACTCTTATCCTTTGAATTGGAACAACCACTCCACACTCTTTTCCACATGATAGGAACACATTTTATATATTATCACATTTATCTAATATTAAAAAAAATAAATTAATATATAATATTTTTCTTCAAAACTCATATGAAAGCAACCCCTCTTTTGTCTCATTTCAAAATTCACAGGATTAACAAAAGTCATAGCCAATTAACGGCCGTTTGTATAATCGGGTGCTCGTGCCCGTGAATAGAATTATAAAATTAAGATAATTAAGAGGGCCAATATTATATTATATTATTTTTATTTAACTATAACAAAGATTTTATTAAATCTCTGCGCGTGCATTGGCCGTTGAAACATGATGATGTATTAGTTATATCAAATTTGCTTGATAATTTACGTTGAGTTTTATAACCGTTAGATCATCATGGACATATCGTAATTATGGAAAATATTACGGTCTCGTTACGGAATCATTCCCGTTGGAGATTTATAACCGTTAGATCATCATGTAGCCGGGTAGTTGATCTGATAGTTACAAATCCCGACGGAATAGTTCGGTAACGGGCCTGTAGCATCTCCCCCTAATTATATACATATTAACATGAAAGTCAATGCTTAAACACCATTAAGCATAATTTAATTTCAAAATACTTATACCAAGATATCCCTTACACATAATACATATATATATGTGCTTTCTATTTCTATTAACTCTGAACATCAATCAAAGGCCTATAGTATCTGATCTGATTTGATTTGCCTTTGGGAGTTAAAATAGATCTTTTAAGATATCTTGAGAGTTTCAAGACTATATAAGATTTGGCTAAGACCAAAGTTAATTAGGATTACATTTTATTTTAATCATGATTAATGAGACTCTGAATCACCAATCCACATGCATTATATATAGACCTTTTGAACTTTTTTCTTAATTGTAATAATTATAATATTTTTTTAAAACTATTTGAAAACATGTATCAATTATGTTTGAAAAAAATTTGATGAGCTCAAATTGGGGCACTCTTGATTTGTTTATAGCCTTTCCTTCGAGAAAATCTTAGATTATTAAGTGTAGCACTAGGAAATTTCTTCATTCTATAGCATCATGTGAGATTCTTTCTCGTCATATTATATATAATAATAGTTTTTTTTTAGTCAGCCACAGTATTTGGAGGTATGCCCCGACTAATCCGTTGGTCGATCCGAGTCGCACACCTGACAGTGGTGGGTGAGTCTCCTTCAAGGGTTTTCTCCATCCACAATGACTCGAACACCTTGCTTAAGAGACATCAAGCTGCTTACCTCTTGAATCAACCCCTGTTGGTATATAATAATAGTCTTGATAATTAGAAGAAAAATAATATGCTTGGATTTTAATTAATTGTTTATCGGCGTATATGCATTAATTCAGTTGGGAGTTGGCAATTTTTTGTCTTTTGCTTTGGTGACGTAACAGTTTGGCCCTTGACAATTTTGTCCTGTAAACAATGTTAATATGTTACTACCTCTTTTTTTAAATAAATGTCGTTTTGACTTTTTTTATTCATCCATTTTGCTATGTATCTAGACATATTAATATCTAGATACATAGCAAAATGGATGAATCAAAAAAGTCAAAACGACATTTATTTAAAAAAGGAGAGAGTATCAATTAGTAATTTTATTGCGGACTTTTTTACCTGTATATATATTACTTTTACGACGGTATATATTTTACTATTTATGATTCGTATAGTTTGACATTCAAGCATTTTGGATAGAAAAAGAAAATAGTATAATATAAAAAGGCCCATTTAGAATCTGATCATAAAATTTAAATAAAAAAAAAGCTTTATTAACTACTGCATATTGAAAACTTGGGAGACGATGGAAAACTTCAATTATACACCTCTTCAACATTTTACATATCTATACATAAATGGGGAAATTCCATTGGAAGGTCTAACTTTTAGTATATGTATTAATTTAAGGCCTGAATTTTATACTTTTTCAAAAGAAGACTTACATTTTAGATTATTCTCACTTTAAGGCTTACTTTTTAGTTAACTTTTCATTATAAGGTCAAACTAACTTTACTTTTTCATTTAAATATGTAAAACAACTATTATGTGGATACAAATATTATTATTACCATTATTATTATTATTATTATTATTATTATTATTATTATTATTATTATTATTATTATTATTATTATTATTATTATTATTTTGCAAGGTTTTAAATAGCGGGCTAAAATGTTTATGGCACTGTAGCTATAGCGGAGCTATAGCGGAGATTTAGCGGGATTTAGCGGCTAAATTGCACATGAATACAAATAGCGGCACGCTGCCAAAAAAAGCTATTTCTCAAACAGCGGCAACTTTAGCGAGCTATTTATTTCCTTGTTATTTTGTAATTTATATTTTACATAATTATAATAAAAAAACAATAAATATCTTTAGTAAAATTATATTAATAAAAATTGAAAGTATATAAATTACAATGATGCCAAACTATATAAATTATATTTATGCAAAAAGTTTAACAATAAAAAATTACATCATTGAAAATAGATGTTTATATAGTTTCATTTTTTATTAATATAATTTTACTATCTTAGTTTCCCATCATTGTAATTTCAATGTTTTATCATTGTAATTTATATAGTTTTATTTTTTATTAATATAATTTTACTAAAGATATTTATTATTTTTTATTATGGGTATGTAAAATAATAATAGTAATAATAATAAAACTTTTATTCACATAATAATTGTTTTACATATTTATATGAAAAGGTAAAGTTAGTTGGGCCTTATAATGAAAAGTTAACTAAAAAGTAAGCCTTAAAGTGATAATAACATAAAATGTAAGTCTTCAATTGAAAAAGTATAAAATTCAGGCCTTATATTAATACATATACTAAAAGTTAGGCCTTCCAATAGAATTTCCCCATACATAAATATATACATATACAAAATAAGATTTACTAAAAATAGGAGCAAAAAGAACTTGAGAACATTTAATGTATACTGATATGGGATATCGGACCTTGAAAGAATAAACCTAATAAACCGGTCGACCAAGCCAAGGAACCATCCTGGTCGAGCAGAATAGCAAGAAGGTTGTTGGTAGTCGAACGACACTAGCGTAGAACCAGGAGTCTTCAGACCGAGGACGGCACTAGTAGCGCAGGAAGGCAGCGACAAGCCGAGCTAGGTCCCTCGGATGGCCTGTTGGAAACTCGGCCTGTAGAGATGGCTGCTCGTGCAATCGACCATAAAGGAGTTTTGGAACAGACAACGTTCTACCTCAGTTGACCCGGAGCTAGTCACACAATTAGACAGTTTAATGGAAAAAGCTAAAGGATAAGAAAGAATCTTAAGGGATTAAGAGCCACCCGTAGATAGGACCACGTGGCATAATAGAATCGAGCAGTTCAGATAGCTCATTCAGGCAGTCTTAGATAACAAGATATCATCTCACTGTATAAGAGAAAAATGTATGCTCATTATCACATTACATTCTCTATTATTTCATACACTTCATTTTCTACAAGTGTTTATTTAAGCATTAGAGTCTCTTCACCAGAAAACCCTTCCGGTGTGAGAATTTTTGCAGGTTCGCTAGGCACTGCCCGACCGCCTCCGATTTGCATAAATCAGTTAAAAAGATTGGCCATGCGGCTAGGCAGTGCCTAGGCGGATCTAGGCGCTCCTAGGCGGGCTTGTCAGGCTACAGGGGGCTCAGAGGTGCCTAGTTGCGCCTAGGTGGACCTAGGCATTTTTTCTAAATGTTTTTATTATTTTTAAATACTAATTACATTATTTTGCTATCATGTTTTCTTTATAATATATTAATATTATTATTTGGACTTAGGTGTGTTGATTTATTATAAGTTGGGATAATTTTATTTTGTTGGTAGTAAAAGTAAATAAAAACTAAGGTATTTAATATTTATTTCTGGGCCACGCCTAGACGTTGGTCGAGCGCCTAACGACTTCTAGAACACTGATAAATTTATTAACATCTCAATAATTTCATTGATATCCATTATAATAAACCACATATTGATTTTTCGTGATTCATGTTGATTAAACTTTGGACAAGATAAACTTTGTCAATAAAAAGTTTAATCATGTTGAAAATAATTTCATCTGAATTAATCTTTGTCAATAAACTATTTTCTCAAACTTTATTTAATTATAAAAAATAAAATCTTTAATATAATATAATTTACCTTTAAGAGATAATGACCAAATACACTAAATAGTTTCACTAATGGTTAAATAGTAAAATTAAAATATATTAACTATTTTTTAGAATTTAACCGTGTGATCTATTTAATATATTATTTTCAACATGATTAAACTTTTTTTGTCGTTTATTATTTTGATTTCTTTCCATGATGAAAATATTGCGAAATATGTTTACATTGCATAGTATGATAATAACTATAAAGCCTTAGGATCTCTCAATTATAGCATAGGTTAATTTTTTGGCAATTGCTAAATCGAAGTTGTTTAATTATTATGAAAAAAAAAAATTTATGACAAGAATTTTATAATAAAATAATAATTTAGTATCACACGATGAAGAAGAATAAGTAAAATTGTTGTTTTTTTCTTATATAAAAAGAAATATATATACTAAAATCAAACTTGTGTTAGTATAAACGTGTTAGCAAGATAATATATTAATTAACTTACAGGATAAGCCTTATAGGCTCAGGCTTAACGTTCTGGCTAAAATTAAAATACTGATTAACAGAGATAGAAAATGGATGATCAATCCTGATTCACAGAGATAGAAAATGGATGATCAATCCTGATTAAAAGAGGTGAAAAATGGATGACCAATCCTATTGTTTATGGAGCTTAAATAGACAACCCATATGGTAAAAAAAATAAATAAAATGTATGTAACATCTTTGATCCGTGCTAGTGTTCAAATTAGAATTCATACTTTAAAAAAAAATATATAAATACAAATATAATATTCCATAGCATGAATATGCATTTTCATTAAGAAAAAAGTTATGACGAAGCAAACCGTCCAACAATTAACACGTCTCAACAGTTAACGCGTCTCACACAAGAATTTGTATCATTGATATTTCTTAAGATCAAAATTGCTAGACTCCCAATTATGGACCCCAATTCTTTGCTAGACTCCCAATTATGGACCCCAATTCTGCACTTGATTGATGATAAAATGAAAAGTGGAAACAGATCTCATATATGATCATTTATCTTCAAACTCATTAATTTGTTTAATTTTTCAGATCTAAAACATGTCTAACAATCATGTGTAATCAATTATATAGATACAAAATGTAGATCCAAAAGCTTTCCCACATAATCATACAAGAAAGATTTTGAAGAGAATACACTACAAATCGTTCCTCCAATATACATTTGCCTGCCCACTCTACGAAACCTCTAAATAGTTCGGTAACTGAGATATCTCGATCACGCCTCAGTAAACGCAATCGGCTGCCTAACCCGAGACCAAAGTACTAAAATCAGAAACAATCATGTTTTCAAATTTTTGATCTTCAGACAGAATAAATGCATGTGTTAATCAGATTAAATTTTTGATATCAACGTATACACTTTTCTACATACGAGAAGAAAATATCGAGACCTTGTGGTTAACTCAGTCATTGTAAGCCCTGCAAACTTCTTCAATTTCCATTTCAGAATCATCATCCTCTAAACAACTCAACCTGTCATTCTCCAAGGGTTCGATCTGCAACTGGTCTTCTTCTTCACAATCACTTCCGAGCAGAGCCTCATTATTCTCCTCGTCTGCAAAATCCTCAAAAGACCCAATTTTCTTCTTATTCTTTCCCCTGTGACCAACAAATCTCAGAACCTTCTCCCTCCAAACGACCAACGGATCCTTCTTAATCAACTCCGAACCATCATAAGCCTCGTTCAAGAACACGCTAAATCTCTTTCCCCTTTCAGAGACATAGAAAATCCCGAGGTGCTTCAGCAGAAGCCTCATCAGCTTCTGTGGCATGGTAAACTCACGTCTAAAATGCGTCAAATAATCAGTCACTAATCTTTTCTCGAGAGTAAAGCTCAGCAGCTCGTGCATCACGGCCACAGCCCGTTTATCAAACTCGAGGGACCCGGCTTGCAAGCCACTCGCATCGGCATATGGGGATAAATACTGCCTTTTTTGAAAATGCTCGATTTTCCCGCTGTATCTATACATTTTCTTGTAACTTGAGGGGAATTTCAACGGGAAAGCCAATGAAAGCCATCCGGGTTCATGTTCATCGAAACTCAACCCTTCCTTGATGGGTAAAACCGTCCTTTCCAATTCTGTCACGGCCCAATCAGGCCTCCACGTGACAAGCTCCAAATACTCACTATCGTCATGAGGCTTAAACGGCTGCACGACCCTAAAGTTTTCCGGATAGTTATGAACCCAATATTTTCTAAAATCTATCGGCAGCCCAAAATCCCGCCTAAAATGCGCAATCTTATCGAGCGCAAGCCGCTTATCTGCTGACATCATTAACATCCGAGTCACGTATTCAGCAGCCTTTTCACCATTTTTCTCGATTAGTTCTTCCTCCTCCTTCACCAAGTCCTCTGCTTTTTCGGTCATGCCACACCAAACCACGCCCCTCGTGTCTTTATACAGTTCGAAAAGCTTGGGAGACTTCCGGAGGAAATCCGAGATCTTGTGGGGCTTGGGGAGGTTGATTTGCCTGCGGTGTTGGTCGAGATTTCTCAAGGGGATAATGTTTTCAGGCTCGGATTTGAGAATCTCGAACAAGTGTAGGATCTTCATAACCATCTTGTGTTTTTCGGTCACGATTTCTAGGTCGTGCACGCGTTTGTTCTTGCTTCGGTCTTGAACCCTTTTGCTGGAGGTCATCCACCGGATTTGTTCGCAAGGCCGAATAGAGTCATTCCCGAAGAAGATTTTACGGCATGGCTTGAGACCAGGCTGAGGCATATTATGAGTGAAAAAACCCTACCTACCAAACACATTGAAAAAAGTCAATACACATAGGGAGATACAAATGCACACACAAAGTCTGCTAATACAATCAGAGCCGGTCTTGAAAAATATTAGGCCCTGCTCCAAATATAAAAATAATGCCCTAATTATTTTTTTTTTTCTCAAGAAATAAAATAATACCAACAACGATCAACATTCTTTTTATAAGAAAAAAAATACAATTTACAGAATATTACAACCTCTCGACAAAGCTAAAAAAAAAATAAAATCTAATAGAGAACTTTTCATGCTTACAAAAGATAATATTCCAACATTTTTTGTTTTATTAAAAAGGAAAATTACAATTTATAAAATAAAATAAGCACTTTGAAGAATTAGACTGCCATCATTTCTAGGGCTGGTATCGGTTCGGTAACCGAACCAATATGCAAAAACCGATACCGAACCGAAAATTTCGGTAACACTAAATGCAAAACCGAAACCGAACCGACTAGTGGTCGGTAACCGAGTTTATCTTACCGCCAAGATCTGTCAAGTTACTCTCCTGAAAACACTCAAGCATCAGTTCAATTGCGAGTTTTCGGTTACCGACCACTAGTCGGTTCGGTGTCGGTTTTGTACCGAAAAACTGATAAATTAATCACTTGGATAGAATCAGATGCCTAACAGAACAGATGCCCCTTTATTCTTCACTAATAAAGGAAAAAGTCCAAAATTCAACACATTGATGGGTGATATTTTCACAGCATACAAAGAAAGGAAAAACAACTAAGGACAGAAAAAACAGCAGTAAATAAAGAAGCAGCCCTCAGGTTACGAAAATAAAATAAACTCCAAATCCAAATCACAGCATACCCAACATGATCAACATCCAAATTAATCACCTTTATCAGAATCCCACCAAAGCAATAAAATCCACATATCATCTTAAAGCTGTAAAAGAACATGTGAACATACATGATTTGTCATGCTCCAACAAAATCCACATATCAAGAAACGACTAATTATTAATTAACAATTTAAAAAAAAAAAACAAACAAACTATTTGAAAAATGTATAGAAATCTCAACTATAAATTATGAAATCAAATCATTGTGACATAGTTTATGCTTCAAATTTCTTTACTGTTTACCTTCGTTGTCTACAATAATCCGCACAGAGTAGCCGTCGGTCGGGCGGAGGTGGAGGAGAGGGCTACGAGGAAAGTGGCTGCCTGCTGGGTGCGGCCCGACGGAAGGCGCCGACTGTGATGACGTTAGATCCGATTGTGGCGGACGGCGAGCCGGACGAGGTAGGCGGCGAGCGGGTAACGGAATTTTCGTCTATGTACTTGGGCCTCACGTATAGTTCTGGCTTACTTTACCAATGGGCCTCTTTATACTTGGGCCTTTCAGTTATAGTTTCGGCTTACTCCTCAATAAAATTAAGTTGATCTTTGTTAGGCCCAAGTTTTAGGCCTTTCTTCGATGTTGCTATAATTTATTTTGTAAGATCTGAATGTGTAAATGCAATGTTTT
>CACSLK010004199.1:1034237-1053534 GCA_902706635.1 Striga hermonthica
GAGGCTATCGAGCTCGTTAGCATCATAATCCTCTCCAAGCCGGGGATCGATCACCTGCTTTGCATCCCCTTTTTCTAGTATAGGCTTAGCCTAATATCGTAATTTTAGTAAACATATTAGTACAATGTACATACTTTATATACACTACAAATTCGAAAACAAGCCATACTTAAGGATTTTCGAACATTTACCCAACTATGCAAGCTCTGATGAGAACCATCCACAGGTTTCTTTCCAGAAAGGATCTCGAGTAAAAATACTCCGAACGCAAACACGTCCGTTTTCTCATCGACGACCCCGTGCATAAAGTACTCCGGCGCCAGGTGCCTTCATCACATCAAAGTCGATAAACCAATNAAAAAAAAAAAAAAAAAATGATGCAACTTTCTGTAACTTCCACAAATTTTATTAATAAGAGATAATTTTCTATTTGTACCCAAATGTTCCTTCTATAGGAGCTATGGAATGATGGCTCCACTGTGAAGGAAGCCATTTTGCCAAACCAAAGTCAGATATCTGAAAACAGAGGAGAAAATAACTCATTAAATGAACATTAGTGTTGGCTAAAAATCTTTGATTAATTTCATTAGAGAAGCAAAAAAGTGTACCTGTGGTTCAAAATCTGCAGCTAATAAAATGTTGGAAGCCTTAATGTCCCTATGAATTATTCTTCTTGGACAAGTTTTGTGCAAATAATGTAGGCCCTTGGCAGCCCCAACTGCAATTTTGAACCTTGTTTTCCAGTCCATAGGAGCCATTTTCTCATCTACACAACAAAAATACAGAATTTTTTTTTCAAAATTTGAAACAAATTACACAAGACACAAATCACAATAACTTCCTACCATGGAGAAGTGAAGCAACAGAGCCCCTTGATGAGAACTGGAAAATTAGATAGAGCCCATTATCAATACAACACCCAAGAAGTGAAGTAACATTTGGATGTGAAACATGCCCAAGTGTCCCAATTTCTGTCAGAAACTCCTTCTCCTTCCTCTCATCATTTGTTGTTTTTGTCAGCCTTTTCACAGCAATTGCTTGCCCATCTTCAAGAACCCCTCTGTAAACCTCTGCATAACCCCCTTTCCCAACCATGTTGTCTGAAGAAAAAAAACCCAAATTCAAGAAAAGGGACCAAAAATTTAACCCAAAAAGATGAGATTTTTAACTCAAAAAACAAGAAAATGAAAGTGAAACCTGAGGAGAAGCCATTGGTGGCAGAAAATATTTCTTCAAAGGAGAAGCATTTCCAGGTGGGCTTCTGAAACTGCTGCCCATTTGGCTGCTTAATAATCTCTTCACTGCTGCTACTGTACTCAATATCTTTAGGCAGATCTTCATCAAAACTGTGTCGTTTTAGGGAAAACAGCCTCTTCAAGCTGCCTGTCCTAATGTATCTCATGATTCTTTTATCTCTCTGTACTTGTGAAAAAAAAAAAAATCAGATTTACAGGCCAACAACAAATATGAGAAAGTACAGAATGGTGTTTGCTACTCAAAACCCTCACCACAAAGACATGTTGGGAACTAAACAGGTTTTTATTTTACATGTAATGTAAAATAAAGGGTCCATTGTTGTATGTCTTATGAAGGATTTTTTTTTTTTTTTTTTTTTAATTATTTCATGAATTTATGATTGTATTGGTGACAGGTGCCTAAATTATTAACCAAACACATGTATACTTAACCCAAGTAGTACCCAACCAGAAATGATTGGGGGTGGTTGGCTTAAACAAGCTTTTAAGCAAAAACATGGGAACAAGATTTGAGTATTTGCAAAACTAATTATGAAGTTCGAAAATGGGTGTATTGGGTATTGGTTAAACCAAAACCACCAATATGTTATTAGTAGAGTTCTATTCGAAATAAAAGTTCCGTGAGTTCGATTCGTTAAAGTTCGAGTTCAGTTCAGGTCGACTCGTTTATCGCTCGAACTCGTTGAAACTCGTTTAGGTTATAAGTAGGACTCGGCTCGATTCGAAAACAAAAATTTCTATATAATTTTCTAACTTCGACTAATTAAGGCTCGAGCTCGATTGCTGACTCGCTAAGAGCTTGACTTGACTCCCTCGGCTCGATATGTCCATAAGGACCATAACTGTTAGGTGAGGGCTCGATATACAAACTGAAATATTATACTTTAAAAATTAATATGACAAAGATTATGACATTATAGTATACGTGTGTACTTTCATTGAAAAAATGACGAATTACTCATCTACGATTAAAGGAAGAATAAATAAATATGACGTGGATTATAAGGGTGACGAGGATTCCTACATGTGTGCTGATGCAATCTTAATCGGTGCCACGTCAATTTTTTGATCGGGCATGTCAGAGTGGATGGTCGGAAAGTTATTTTGAGATAAAATTGCAATACTTAATTAATGTTTGATATTTTGTTGCAAAATTGAAAAAGTTGAGTTTTATTTGCAATTAAACAAAGTTTTATAGGAAATTAACCCGATAATTTATTTAAAACATAGGCAGTGCAGACAAGACACATCTCATGTTGAATTGATAATTAAAGGGCAATAATATTGAAATTTGCCAACTTTATATAAAATTGAATAGTCCAAATTTAAAGTTGAATTGGAAAAATAAGTAAAGGATAATTGGAAGTAGCAAATGGATGAGGTACAATCTGACCCATGTACAGTTGTATTGAATATGAATTATCTATAGAGGTGTACATTATGTGTGACACATGCAGAATTGAATTTTGCAGCCATTGATTTGATTCTGTGGAGCTTACAACACTGGTGAGTTGGGTTTGAAATTTATAATTTCATGCATAGCATTATAATGAAAAGATCGTCCATCAAGATTGTGAAACTTTAAGCGCAACTCATGCTCGATCATGACTAAAGCGTTCGTGAGTCGCTTAATTCGTCTGCAACTAATTTGAACTATGATTCAATGAACTAAAAAAGTGTCCTATGAAAACAACAATAAAAAATTTAAAGATATAATTAACCAATAAACCCATTACATTGTTGAGTAACAAACATATTAATTGAAAGTTATCACTGGAATTACTACAAAAATATCCTCTATTTACACAATTTTTTTCTGAAGAATGCAAAACATGGCAGCATGTGGTGGAGGCTCTATACAAATAGTAAAGTTAAATATAATCATACATTTTTAATATAGTTATATAATTTTATACTCAAACATTATATTTGAAAAACCTAACATTAATAAAAGTACTATATTTCATAAATTATGTACATTTTATGTATAACCAGATCAATAATCAAATAAGCCCAAACTTTGCTTGTGGTGACCATAGAATATATATGGTCCATGCCCACCAATGAACTTTGCACCTACTATCATAAAACCCATATAGTAAAGCTGGTAGATTTTTAATATTGGTCCTAGGGAATGTTTGGCCTTAAAAATGGTGATTTTGATCTATGTGTGAGCTTTTTTGGTTGAAAAATTGAAATTAAAAAAAAAAATAAAAAAAAAAAACAGTTTAAAAGCGTTTGGTTTATGGAGTAGTGTGAAAGAAGGTATATATGCCTGTGTTAGTGTTTTGCATTTTTTTTTTTTTTCGAAACGATAGATATTATAGCTCAGAGAAAGTACAGTAATTACAAACGACGGGTTACCGAACCTAACACCCCAAGGAGGGGAAATGGAGAATCACCAACTGTGGTGTTCTAGACAAAACAACAAAAACACTAAGGGAGTGAGGACATGCTCCGGCAGAGACAAACCCTCTGGGGCCGGAGTATGGCATTCAATCCCGAACAAAAAGGTAATGACCACTGATCAAAGATCCTAGCCAATACCGGACAAACCAACTAAACCAATAACATCAAAGGAAGAAGAACCCTAAAAAGCAAAAGCAGCTGATACAGCCCAACCAAGGACCCAAAACCAGAAACCAAACTAGAAAAAGCATCTAAGTAAAAGGAGCAGTAGGAGCACCACAAGCTATGGCAGAGTCAGACCAGTCACTGGGGGCAGTTGAAATTACATGCATCTCACTTCTTCTGATATTTTGGAACACAATCTGATTCCTAGACTTCCAAATATTACAAAGGATGCAAGCAGTTAGTTTTGCATTCATCGGGGAAATTTGTATAGTATAAATGTCTTTCTCTCTTATCAATACATTGCTTCATAGGTAGTGCAATCTAATTCAAAGCACAACCAAGTCTTCCACCAAGGCACAGCAAACAGATTCAAGGAACATTACTGAGAGCAAGCATAGGAGAATGGAACAAAATATCAATCAAATTTAGAAGAATAAGGGCAAAATAAGATCAATCATCGGACAATATTTCGACTCGTTAAAGCTCAAGCTCGACTCATTAATATTGATAAATGAGTGGAGTTCAAACTCGATTACCGGCTCATTTAGACTCGGCTTGACTCCCTCGGCTCGATTTGTCCCTATCTATTAGGTAAGGGCTCGATATACAAACTGAAATATCATGTGTTAAAAAATAATGTAAACAAAATTATGAGATTTTATAGTATGCGTAACGTGTGTATTTCTATTTTAAAAAATGATGGACTATTCATCTAACGATTATGCTGTCTCACGCAATAATTTATGTAAAACTTATGCAATGCAGAGACGAGAAGAGGCAGCTCAATTGGTAGCACTCTTCACATGATGCCTATAGGTCACAAGTTCGAGTCATATAGGTGGTAAGTGGGGAACCACTCTCGAAGACAAAACACATCTCATAGTTCAATTGATAATTAAAGAAGGCAACAATAATAAATGTTGCCAACTTTATATAAAATTGAATAGTCCAAGTTTAAAGTTGAATTGGAAAAATTAATAAGAAAAAGATAATTGGAACTAGCAAATGGATGATGTACAATCTGACCCAATGTACAGTTGTATTGAATATGAATTATCTATAGAGGTGTACATTATGTGACATGCAGAATTGAATTTTGCAGCCATTGATTTGATTCTGTGGAGCTTACAACACTGGTGAGTTGGGTTTGAAATTTATAATTTCATGCATAGCATTTTTGTTTAATGTGTTCAACTGATTTTTCTCTGTTTGGTTTAGCTATCAAAGGATTTTTTTTTCTTTTCTTTTTTTTTTCTTTTCAAGTTAGTTGAATATATCAACCATAATTTTTAGTTGACCATAGTTAAGGTTACATTTACATATCTCAATTCGTCATTCATCAATTAAATCAAAATGTTTTAGTTAGTTGGGATGAAAAATAAGAAAAACTTGTTGTACGTTGGTAGAAAATTCAACATACCCTTCGAATTTCCCCAAACAACGCATTATAATGAAAAGATCGTCCATCAAGATTGTGAAACTTTAAGCGCGACTCATGCTTGATCATGACTAAAGCGTTCGTGAGTCGCTTAATTCGTCTGCAACTAATTTGAACTATGATTCAATAAACTAAAAGTATCCTATGAAAACAACAACAAAAAATTTAAAGATATAATTAACCAATAAACCCATTACATTGTTGAGTAAAAAATTTACACTTTTTTTTTTCTGAAGAAAGCAAAACATGGCAGCATGTGGTTGAGGCTCTGTACAAATAGTAAAGTTAAATATAATCATACATTTTCAATATAGTTATATAATTTTATAAACATTATATTTGAAAAACCGAACATTAATAGAAGTACTATATTTCATAAATTAGGTACATTTTATTAAAAAAAAAAATATATATATATATATATATATATATATAACTGTATAACCAGATCAATGATCAAATAAGCCCAAACTTTGCTTGTGGTGACCATAGAATATATATGGTCCATGCCCATCGATGAACTTTGCACCTACTATCATAAAACCCATATAGTAAAGCTGGTAGATTTTTAATATTGGTCCAAGGGAATGTTTGGCCTTAAAAATTGTGATTTTGATCTCTGTGTGAGCTTTTTTGGTTGAAAAATAAAAAATATAAATATAAATTAAAAAAAAAAAAAACACTTAAAAAGCGTTTGGTTTATGGAGTAGTGTGAAAGAAGATATATATGCCTGTGTCAGTATTTTGCATTTGTGAGAATATGGGAAAAATATGTTGTGTATTATTCAAAAGACATGTACACATATATATAGGAACATAATGAGCCTAAATCTAATCCTACAAGATATAGACAAAATATATTATAACCATATATACAATATATTCTAACATACTAATATATGCTATCCATATATATCATATATTCTAACAGCATTCATCGGGGAATTTTGTAAAGTATAAATGTCTTTCTCTCTTATCAATACATTGCTTTATAGGTAGTGCAATCTAATTCAAAGGAACATTACTGAGAGCAAGCACAGGAGAATGGAACAAAATATTAATCAAATTTAGAAGAATAAGGGCAAAATTAGATCAATCATCGGACAATATTAATATATAGACGAATAAAAATTAATCTAATGCCCAACCCACGAGCCACAATAAGAATGCAAGGATTGTCTTCAAGTAGTGCAAGGATTGATGGTGAATGATCCAAATCACCCTTTTGATGGTATTTTCTCGAACATCCTGGCACTTTTGGATTTTGTCGACTGTGGACTATGTCAGCATACCAATCGACGTCATAATACGATTGCAATAGAGGTTTGTACGTTTGTCTGTGTTGAGTTCTGAAATGGACAACTCCGACCTTGGCGATTCCAATCGTCGAGTACAAAAAACACAAATATCCACATTATCGAATGTTTTTTTTTCTATTCTTTCTTCGTAGTTTAGTTTGCCTATAATTAAACAATATGTCAACATTAACTAAAACTTTATGTACATACATCTTGTTATATAAAAAAATCAACATTTAGAAGCTTGGGATCATTAAGAGCATTGCACAAGAAAAAATCCTCTCTTCTCCCCTCCCTTATCAATCTCTCATGGCTTTTTTTTTCCTCGAATCTTTCAAACAATATACCTACAACTGTACAACAATAAAAAATAGTAAATATATACTACATATACAACATATATACAATCTGGTATGGTCCTCATAACCACGAAAAATATGTTTAGATATACTATAGATATACCTTAGATAAATATGATCGAACATTTCTCTAATATTAACGTATATAATACACAATTCTGAATGATTGCAAAATCCAAACCGAATGTAGTTATACATTAGAGAACAATATATGTCTACTTTAGGAAATACATTAGTTAGGTGTGAGGTTTAGGAAATCCAAACCGAATGTAGTTATAGATTAGTTATACGAGTTGTTAGGTGTGAGGTTTAGGAAATTAAATGCGAGTGTCAAACAAGAGAGGATAAACAAAATAAAGGAGAATATAGAGAGTTCAATGTTGCAGAAAGGGAAATTAAAAAAGAAAGAAGAAGAAGAAGAAGAGGAGCAATAGAGAGAGAGGGAGGAAGGGGAAATAGATGTGAAAGAGAGTTGGTACAAAGATATTGCAATTGAATGGATAAGGTTGATTAAGATTTATATGATTTCCGTGAAATGGGCTAAATTAATATTTCGCACAATTGCAGTAATTATTATTTGACAAATTGACTTTCCTTTCTGCGTTTATTTTAGTTGGTTCATGCTTTTTATATTATATATTTTGTGGTTTTAAAAATAAAAACTTATTTTCGTCTGTGTAGGAAAGTTTAATTTAGACCATTACGTCTGTAAATTTCTCAAAAATATACATATAACTGTATAACCAGATCAATAATCAAATAAGCCCAAACTTTACTTGTGGTGCCCATAGAACATATATGGTCCATGCCCACCAATGAACTTTGCACCTACTATAATAAAACCCATATAGTAAAGCTGGTATAATTTTAATATTGGTCCTAGGGAATGTTTGGCCTTAAAAGTTAAAAATGGTGATTTTGATCAATGTGTGAGCTTTTTTGGTTGAAAAATTAAAATAAAATAAAATAATAAAAAAAAAAATGCCTCTCTCTCTTATCAATACATTGCTTTATAGGTAGTGCAATCTAGGGCTGCAAACGAGTCGAGCAGCTCGCGAGCCGCTCGCGAGCGCTCGAGTCAAAGCTCGACTCGAGCTCGAGTTTGACCGATCTCGAGTCGAGCTCGAGCGGCTCGAGCACGAACTCGAGTCGAGCTCGAGCCCATATATTGCATTGTGGAGCGGCTCGCGAGCGGATCGAGATATGTGAAATTACTAAAATACCCTTGTATATATATGTAATTAATGGTTATTTTACTAAATTTCTTGAAAAAATTCGAGCCGAACTCGAGCCGAGCTCGAGTCAAGCTCGAGCTCTTGTATGTTTTGACCGAGTCGAGCTCGAGCACCAAAAATCGAGCTCGACGAGCTCGAGCTCGAGCACCTCAAAAAAAAAATTCAATCTGCTCGATAAGGCCAATGCTCGACTCGACTCGGCTCGGCTCGTTTGCAGCCCTAGTGCAATCTAATTCGAAGCACAACCAAGTATTCAACCAAGGCACAGCAAACAGATTCAAGGAACATTACTGAGAGCAAGCATTGGAGAATGGAACAAAATATCAAATTTAGAAGAATAAGGGCAAAATTAGATCAATCATCAGACAATATTGATATATAGACGAATAAAAAATAATCTAATGCCCAACGCACGAGCCACAATAAGTAGCGCAAAAATATCAAATCGTCCCCAAGTAGTACAAAGAGATCCGAGGAACAATATTGAGAGCACAAAGGAATGAACCAACAATCCATTAAATGAGATAACCATATGCATTCCTATATGGCATTCTGAACAAGCCCCTCAGTATATATATATATTTCTCAAAATACACAACAAAGTTCGACAAAATCAAGAATAGTGAATGTTAATTGTACAAACATCCATTAAACTCAAACACATCCCCAGTCAGAACACTCTATTGTCTATTTGCACGTAGCACATCACAAAAAGTAAAAAAAAAAATAAAATAAAAAATCAGTCACACCCAGCAATCTGCAAAGATATATTGAGAATGCAAATGTCACTGAAAGATATCAACGAAGACCTATGATATTCTAAAAGAAATCTGGGAGATAACTTTTCCCACAAAAGCTTAACACCAGTTGAGCAATCAGATGTTTTTTGAACTTGGAATATAAAATGGTACAACAAAGGTATCTTATTTCATGCCAAATAAAATGTGGTTTTTATACAACAAAGGTATCTTATTTGGAAGGATGAGGAATGAAATAAACGCACGCTGATATAAACAAGAATAAATGAAGTGAATTCGTGTGGACACAAAAGGTCTCAAATAAGACTGAAATGAATATCAATTCCAGTGGAAACAAAAGCTCTCAAACAGATTGAAAATGAATATATCATGATGCAACATAATAAACAGGCCAGGTCATCACAAGAAAATGCAAGTAGTTTGAGAAAACAAAAAACCAAAGAAAGTCCCTAAACTTTTCTCAACAATAGCATTGCATAATCCAACTCCAAGGCCCAACAAGTCTGCCAACAAGGGCCAGAAAAAAATAGAGGAACAATATTCAGTGCGAACGACACATGGAATAAATGTTAAAAGTCAAAAGACCAAGAAAATGTGTGTGGTGATAATTAAACAAGTATACATATTTTAACACAATCTTATACCAATACTGTCAGACCATAAAGCTTATAAATTAGCTGCCCTCAAAAGAAATTTGCCACCTATATAGAAAAACAGCCAACGAACCAACCATGGACATGCAATCAACCACCTATAGCTGAAAATACTTTCAATACATAGATGAACTAAATTGGCCATAACAAGGAGTTTGCAAGAAAGAAAAAAAAAAATGAGCATGGACAATTTAATATATAAAATTGTCGAAGAACTCAATCCTCTGTGGAACTGAAATTACATTAGATAGTATCTTAGTAACGTATAATGTTAACAAGCAGATTATGGCAAGAAAATGTAGGACTACACTGAAAAACAAAAAAACCTACAAGAGTGCCCAAGAATCTATGTTAAATCTCAAACCATGTCACCCAAAAATAAAAGGAAAGTAAACTATATATAGGAAACACATAAATGATATGAAAGACGAGTATCGTGTACAAAGTTCACGAGAAATAGAACAAAAGCATGAAGTTAAGAACACAGGATAAAGAAGTTACTATTACAAAGTATTAATATATATAAAAAAATAGCTCTTATCAAGTGTCCAAACCCCTTAGCCACAAAATAGGTGGCACAATCATATGCAAATCCTAAACCATGTAGTCCCCCAAGGTACAAGAAAGAAATTTAAGGCTCCGTATTTGGAGCACAGGAGAACGGAACAAAAGAATCAAGTCAAAAAGAAAAAGAACTTTACAATCACCAAACAAATAACAAACATAAATTGAACATACAAGTCATTGAAAGATGTCAACGAGAACCTACAATTTCTAAACAAATTATAGAAAAAACTTTCCCCTCAAAAGCTTGGTAGGCAATAAAAACTTTGGATAACCACCACAATCAGTTGGAACTTTGGATATAATGGGTACAAAAAAGATCGCTTATTTCACGCCAAATAGAATGTGGTTTTTACATAACATCATACATATACAACATGTGGAATAGATATAACGAAAAAGGCCTTCATTTTTTCTGTTAAAGAGAAACAACCTGGCATTTTTTGGAAAATCATACAAGTCTTATTAGAAGGTATAAATTCATACACATCCCAATAATCGTTACTTCTATGAAATACTAATCAAGAAAAGTAAAACTGGGTGGATAGTAAAAATCTAAGAATAGATAGAAATATCTTAAATCCAACCAACTTCCGTTAAGGTTAAACAACCATGAAATGAAGGATATAGAAAAAAATCATGCCAGAAAATGCGGCATACAGCATATTCCGGAGTTAAACACCAAACAGATTACACGTAGGCTCAGCATGACCAACTGAAGTCGTATTTATTCTCGATCAATGGACATGACACTACCTATATATCATCAATACCTAAACAAAATTAATTACTCGAAAATTAAACTGAAGAGTTAGTGCACAAGTTATTATATATATATATATATATATATATATATATATATATATATATATATATATATATATATATATATACATGTATATATGTATATATATGTACAAGATATTATCACAAGAAAACGCAAGTAGATTGAGAAAACTAAAAAAGTCCCTAAACTCTTAGCAACAATAACATTACACAATCTAAATCAACGGACAACCTAAATCTGCTCAATCATAATGCTCACTTATAGGGTTAAATGAAAACAAGCACATTAACAAAACTGACAGAATTAAAGAGATAGGACAAAGAAGTGGGTCCATCCGCAACCTTGCAATATTGACTAATCACTAATGGGAATCACATGGGTGAAACAGTAAAGATCAATAATGTGTGGTAAATAAATGAGTATACAGATTCTAACACTGTCAGACCATTAAGCACCATCACCAAGTTTCACCCTAACGCCAGTTAGATCATAGAATTTAGTCGTCCTCAAAGAAAATTCACCATCTCCATTGCAAAAAAGACACCAACATCATAAATTACCAATCATGGACATGCAACCAACCTTTTACAGCTGAAAATACTCTCAATATATAGCTGAAATCAATGCCAAAACAAGGTCAGAGAAAGAAAAGAAAAGAACAAAAACGGTAATAGACAAATAGAGTATTAGAATGCTGTCGAAGGAGTCGATCCACTTTAGGACTGAAAGGCATGGATAGCAATAAATAAATTTAAGAACTAGATTATGGCTCGGAAACGTTAAACTACACTGAAAAACAAAAGATCTACCGTGAGTGCCAACACCCTAGGCCACTAATAATTTTCAGAATCTAATTTAAATCTCAAACCCAGTACCTCAACAAAGGAGGGCATACAAATTATATATGAAACACATAAATCACGTGAGAGATGAGAACCATGTACAAAGCTCGTGAGAAAGGTAATAAAAGCATAAAGTCCGAACCAAGTCGTCCCCCAAGGTAAGTCATGGAAATTCGAGGAACCGTATTTGGAGCATTGGAGAATGGAACAAAAATTCAAGTCAAAAGGAACATGAGAGAATAAAAAACAAGTCATTTTTAGGAAAATATTAATGTAGAAAAAACAAAAATCTGACCAAATGCCCAAACCCCTTACCACAAACATGTAGCATTGAATTCAAAGCTTCAAGTCATATACACGGTATGGCAAAGAGATCCGAGGGACAGTTTTGAGAGCAGGGAGAATGGAACAAAGGATAAACTTAAATGGAAGCAATAAAAAATAGATCACTGTTACCAAAATATTAAAAGATAGACAAACAAAAAATCTAATCCAATGCTAAACCTGTTAGCAACAAATAGGTAGCACAATCGAATTCATGGCCCAAACCAAGTCATTCCCCAAGTTAGGACAAAGGATTCGATGAAACTTAATGAAAGAACAGGAGAGACTTGAAAAACAACTCAAATTTAAGGGGATAACGGAAGAAATAGTCATTAGGATATACAAAACAAATAATAAGAACAACAACAACTAATAATAACACTAATAATATTATAATAATAATAATAATAATAATAATAATAATAATAATAATAATAATAATAATAATAATAATAATAATAATAATCTAATGCCCAGCTCCCTTAGCCAAAAATAGGTTGCGCAATCGAATTCAAAGCCCAAATCAAGTCGTCCCCCATGATAGGGCAAAGAGATCCGAGGAACCATATTGAGAGCATATGAGAGTGGAAGAACAGGAGAGACTTAGAACTTAGAACAGGAGAGACTTATTGAAAGAACATGAAAGACTTGAAAACCAACTCAAATTTAAGGGAATAATGGAAAAAATAGTCATTAGGATATACAAAACAAATAATAAGAACAATAACAATAACAATAATAATAATAATAATAATAATCTAATGCCCAGCTCCCTTACCCAGAAATAGGTTGCGCAGTCGAATTCAAAGCCCAAATCAAGTCGTCCCCCATGATAGGGCAAAGAGATCCGAGGAACCATATTGAGAGCATATGAGAGTGGAACAAAAGATATAAGGATAAGGGAAACAAATAGGTAATTAGTACGACAATATTAATAAATAGACAAATATCTGATCTACTGCCCAACCCCTTAGTAGCGCCATCGAACTCCAAGCCCAAACCAAGTCATCCCCCATGGTAGGGCAAAGAGACTCGAGGAACCGTATTGAGAATAAGAGAGAATTGAACAAAATATCAAACTTATAAGAAATAGATCATTGGCAAAACAAATATTAACTTATAGAGAAAACAACAAACCTAATCTAGTGTCCAATCCCCTTAGCCCCATATAGTAGCACCATCGAACTCAAAGCCCAAACCAAGTCGTCCCCCATGGTAGGGCAAAGAGACTCGAGGAACCGTATTGAGAATAAAAGAGAATTGAACAAAATATTAAACTTAAAAGGAAATAGATCATTGGCAAAACAAATATTTAACTTATAGACAAAACAACAAACCTAATCTAGTGTCCCAATCCCCTTAGCCACAAATAAGGGCAATCGAATTCAAAGCCCAACCAAGTCATCTACCAAGATTGGGGCAAAGAAATCCAGTGAACATTATTGAGCATAGGAGAATGGAACCAAAGGTCTAACTCAAAAAGATACAGAAAAATTAGGTTAGTCTTAAAAAGATAAGGGAAAAATTAGGTTAATTGTAGGAAAATGTAAATACAAAGACAAAACAAAAAATATCAAATAGATAGTGCAACCAAACCCAAAGCCCTAACCAAGTAATCTTTCAGAAAATTCATCATCCACCTAACAGATAATCTTTCAGAAAATTCATCATCCACCTAACCATCTAGTAGAGTGTCCCAAACCCATAACCAACATTAAAATAATTTATGCCAAAAAATATCTTAAATGGTTATAACTAATTTGAAAGTTTTAAAAGAAAAAATGCCAGGAGAGAATTTAATTGCAAGGAAAATTTCTGTAAATGAGAAAAAAATCATACGAATCTGTATGATGTAAATTATAATCAAGATTTGATTCGTGGTAATTAAAGTAGTAAACACCAATTCGAACTCAGACAAAGCACAGTATAGGCATAAAATTTTCACCATTCAAATTATCGAGAAACTAGAAGTTTAACTCGCGAACAGTTCATAAGAATAAGAAGGAGAATCAAACAATTTAATTGAATTCGGAATACCCAAATCGCACCGACATGAAAGGCTTTTCGTCGTTGGATTCAAAGCAAACCCTAATCGCCCCCATTTGTTCGACGATTGAGACCCTAATAGCAGCTATTTTGACCCTTATATTTTTCCTTCACCTGCAACTCGGCAAACACAGAATGGAAACGAAGATTTATAGAATGATCAATAAAAGCTTTTCTGTTATTTGATGAACTTTATATAGCGAGAATGAAGACGAAGAAGGAGAGAGAAGATCGACTTGGAAAATAACAGCGTCTGATTTAAGTTTAAGGTACTTTCCTTAATAAACGTTGTTCGCTTACCATAATTGATATTACCCCCAACGGATATAAATAATAACAATAACAATAAAAATAATTAAATATCATATGTATATATTTCATTAGCATGAATAAAATTGTTTCACTAAAAAAAATAAAAATTCACTTGTATGGAAAGAAAATATTTATGTTATCAAATAATATGTCATTGCAAAATGTGTGATATTTATGTGATATTTCGACCTACATATGGTTGGGTTGGATGCCCAATTAAATAAGAGAACGCATGATTTGTTATTAAGGATAAATATTGATTTATTGCTGATGATAAGTAGTTAATTTTTTTTTTTGGATAGTTACAATTTTTGAAGAGGTGAATTGATTTACAATAGTGTGAAAGAAAGGTATATACCTGTGTCAGTTTTTTGCATCGGGGATTTTTAGGTATATCAATACAAAATCATTGAGATTTTAGGTAGGAAAAATACAATAATGCTAAGAAGCCAATTGTTGGCTCACAACAACCAATAGGAAAGCTCTATGTGGGGCTGTCCCACATGGCTCCTGATAATACTTCCACACCTCAACCCGATTCCCTTCCGTTCCTCGTCCGGTTCAAGCTCTCGAAGACCTGCAATGACGCCGGGAGGTGCTCCCGGCTGTAACTCTCCGACGCTCAAGTCAGTAAAGAATAGAAGAGTATAAGATAATCGTACGTAACTGCAAGTAGGGTTAGGGTTTATAGAGTGTCCTCTCTTACCATATTCCTCGTCTGCGTATTTATACCTGAAGGCTTAGCTTGTGCTTCACGCTTCACCTTTCATCCGTTCAATCCCTCTAAGCCTCCTTTACCTTTATTCTTATATGGGCCGAACACATGGGCCGAGCGGATCACACTTCACCAATCCGCGTTAATAAATGGTCCGAGCAATGTCTACCCAATACCCTATTCTTTAGATACGTAAATGGGCTTAACAACCCATACTTGGTGAAACTAACCTGTAAAGCCTTGAAGAAAACGAGCAATTAAAGCTTCCATGGACCGCCTTGTTACTAGACCGAGCTTACTCATAAAAACCGAACCGAGTATCTACCAAGTGGGCCGTATCACACTTATGTGCCATATCAACTCCAATGTGGGACAACCCCACATGGAGCTTTCCTATAATTGGCTCTGTAAGCATTCCTGAGGAAAAATAATTGCTATAAGTAAAAACTATATAATTTCACTTGCAGAGTATAGGCAAGTTCCATTACGAAGCGAACTTGTAGAGTATAGGCAAATATAGGTAAGGTTGAATAACAATGTTAGATTGCAAACTAAGCGAACTGTAAAAATAAAAATATCAAATTTTCACATCACAAAAAGTAATAAAACTGAACCAAAATTGAATCAAAAGCTATGTATATATATATATATATATATATAGTTATATATAGTTTGCATATTGAATCAAAAGCTATATATAGTTTTTCTACACATGAAAATAATTGAATCCAACCATATCGAATTGCATAGTGCAACTTGATTTTTTAATTTCGTTTGCCTTCATATTTGATTTGTACAATATCGCACCAACTCGAAAAAAAAAAAAAAGAAGGAACTCATTGACTGCAGTACTACGTCCAAAAAGATTGAATTTAAACCAAACCAAAAATTTTATACTGAATCGAAACAAATCGCATCGAAGTGCACTATTCGACCCAATTTTTCGATTTGGGCTCGGTTTGCTCACTCCAATTAATATGGATATGGGTCTCAAATCACAACCCTACCCCATTTGGTCTAATGTTATTATTGGGCCTAGCTATTGTTAACCCTATCCCGGACTTGATGCTTGGGCTCATATTTCTAAGTTGATCAAATGATAGGCCGAATTGAGCACTAAAACCCTACTGCACCCCCCTAACAAAAAAAGAACTCAATTCGCAGATCTATATCGCCATGAGCGACCGCCGGGATCGGGATCGGGATCGTGACCGTGACCGTGACCGGAGAAGAGACCGAGACGACCGAGACGATGACCGGAGAAGAGATCGAGATGACAGAGACGGTGACCGGAAGAGAGACCGCGACGACCGAGACAGGGACAGGGACCGTGACCGTGACCGTAGCAAACGATCTCGTTCCCGTACACCCGACCGCACTCGATCCCGCCACACTCGATCCCGCACCCGTTCACCCGACGAGAGAGACCGCCACCGTCATCGGCACCGGCACCACCGCTCCCGGTCTCGCTCTCCTTCCTCCCCTCCGCGGAAGCGCCACAAGGATGACTCCATTTCTCGAGAAAAGGACAGGCACAGGGACGATGCGGCTCCGAAGGAGAAGAAGCAGAAGGAGAACGCTGCTGGCAACGACGAGGCCAGTAAGGACGAGGATATGATGGACGGAGATGAGATAGAGATGATGAAGAAGTTTGGCATTCCAGTAGGGTTCGATTCCACCAAGGGGAAGCCTGTTGCGGGGAACGACGTCGGTGCCGTGAGGAAGGTGACCAAGCGGCAGCCACGGCAGTATATGAACCGCCGTGGGGGATTCAATCGCCCCTTGCCAGCTGAACGGACTCGATAGTCCAATTGCCCCAAGGTCAGGATTGGTATTTATGGCTTGTGCGGTTCAATTAGCCTGATTTCCCCTAATTCATGAGTTGAATTATCTTGGGAGTATATGAAATATGTTTAGTTCTTTGTTGTTGACTTCAAATGTTTGCCGTATTTAATTTTTCTTTTTCCCTACTCTACATTGTTAATTGAAAGTGCAAATCTTTAAAGTGTTATGGTTAGTCACAACTCACAAGGTTCTGCTTTTCCTTGTGATGCTTCGGATGGGAGTTCTTGCTATTTGGCCTAATTTGATTAGTATTGTTTTTTACGAGAATGAGTATACCATGCTCAAGTGTGTTGGAGGACTTGATTGGACTTGCTTATGTATGCAACTTCTGTATAGTTTTCTCCAAAATTGTGGTGAATTGTGAAATATGAAATACAAGGGTGTATCTATGACTATCTACATAGTTTATCTATGTATCAAATTACTGGAGAGGTTCGAATTTGTCATCATTGAAAATCTGTACAGCTTGGCTCGTATGGTGGGAATTAGGTGGCTAACTTAAGCCTTGCTTCTTTTCATACCATTTGCATTCTGATGGTTAATAAGGTCATATAGGGCATGGAGCATTGGTTGCAGTTGCACTAGGAAATTAGAGGATTATAATAAGTTGATGTTGAACTTTTTCATTTTTACTGATAGCCGTATTTAAGTAAATGGTTAATTCTCAGTTTGTATTTTATAGTCATGGAGAACAGTATGAGCCCCTTATGTGGGATATCCAGTATCCTTACTATGTAATGGTTGTGACTTAGAGAGGACAATATTGTGGCTGGATAACTTTGTCCTGCTTGTACGTGAGGTTATTTGATGTGAAAAATGAAACAATAACCTCTGATGGTTCGATACTCGTATGTTGGCTGGAAAATAACTAAGAGCACAAAAAGTTGAATAAGCAGTTAGTGTTGTTCTGGCCTTGATTGTTTGAGTCTCCAGAATGTGGGAAAGGAATAATACAAGATGAAAGGAGGAAAGGTGGACATGTTCATCTTATCATCTATATTAAGTGCTGCATTTTCTGAATTTAGTTCACCAGTGTCTTGGTGCAGAAACTTTTTAGCTTTAGGCATCAAAGTTCTCTATCATCATTCATCAGTATCTCGTCTTGTTTGGCAACAAATTCCAGTTGTTCCTTGCATACATATATACCAGTTCTTGAATGATTCTGATGCAACTATTATGATATATGCCAAACCCAAGAACAATGTGGAGCCTTGTTTCTTTCCCTTGAGAAAAAAATTGATATTTAGTTGTACAGAATGGATGATTTGTCAAGATAATTTTAATTTTCGATTTATTTATTTGAATGGACGTTATTTTTGTGAAGTTTAAGCTTTCTCCTCCTTGACCATTGTTTTGCAATTCACAAGATTGTTGGCCTTGCTGCAGATTGAAGTTCATGCTTGTTCACATTCCTTAAATGTGGAGATCAGATCCTCTTTGGTTGGGATCAAGCGAGTAAACAGGAGACGATGCAGTGCTCGTGTTTTAGTTTGTAATTGGGAATGCAATTGTACCAATATTTCACTTCATTAACGGTTTGTAGTGTTACTATGCTTTATCAATGTGGTTACTCCTATACTTCTGGCTTGTGTTAACATAAAGATGAGTAATATTTGTTTGGCTTATCAATTTAGCTACAGCCTACTTTTGGTATCAAAGGTCTAATTTGTGTATTGTGTGCCAATCATTGCTTCATTGAAAGTACTTAAGAGCCATTAATTTTATTTCCTGACTTGTAGCATTATATCACATTAGCACAAAAGAACAGCATAGGATTCTGATGTTGAGAAAAAAAAAAAAAAAAGCAGATGGCTTTTAGGTGGCTTTGTTCGGCTTCTGGATGAGGAAGGCCATGCATTGCGCCTGTTTCTTATTGTCGAATGCCAAGCATCGAATATAAGCATTCGGGTAAGCCTTTTTGCATTCTTGAATTTCATTCAACACTTGTGTAGAGTCATTGCAGCCAAACATGGGCAGCTTCCATAGAGTCCAATACCTACCATCACAGTAATTTGGCATTCTGCTGTTTTCTCTGTATACATGCCCCACCTTACACAACAAAATATTACGAGTTAGAGATTGAAATTATAAAAGAAAAAATCTGGATATCGATTATTCAGTTCGTTTTCCCGTTTGGATTAATTTGTACCTCGTCGAATTCAAGGCAAGGGATCCATCCTTTCTTGATCATGTAATCGATCTCCTTTGCGATTGATTCTTCAGTTAGAGGCGGGACGTATGAAAAGGTTTCGAATTTCTTGTTGTCTATTGGGTTCCATGTCTTTTTTTTT